>LR738712.1:904514994-904610851 GCA_902687465.1 Secale cereale | reverse complement strand
GGGGGGGGGGGGGGGCGCCCACAGGGCGCCTGGGCACCCCCTGGCCCCCCTCTGGCCCCACTTCTGGCTCCTGGTTCCTTCGGGTGCGTGGATTTTCTGTGATTTTTCGTGGATTTTTCTGAGATACCTAAAAATCCGTTTTCCTGCACACAAATAAACCATACAGGCAGCTCTGCTGAAAACAGCGTCAGTCCGGGTTAGTTTAGTCCAAATCATGCAAGAATGAGGCCAAAACAATATCAAAATTGTTTGGAAAAGTAGATACGTTTGAGACGTATCAACTCCCCCAAGCTTAGCATATTGCTTGTCCTCAAGCAATTCAGTTCAACGAACTGGACGCGACAAAGAAAACTTTCACAAACTCTTTTGCTTCATTAGATGTATATAAGCATGTACTACGAAAAGAGTTTAGCAAGTATTGAAACAGTACTTATGAGGACAATGCAAGGAGCAATCCTTCTTTCAAGTGACCAGTCACAAATACTTAAAAGTTAATAATATATTACTGAAAATCAAGACAAGATTACATTGCACATAGCTTGAGCATATTAGGGTGGTATCTCGCTAGCCTCCATGAGTGAAGCAAAACATAAATGCAGAGACTCCTCCAGAGTTTAAAGTTGACTAGAACTAAGAATTTCAGAATAAATCATATCACAAGTATGCAGAAGACAATGTAATACTTTGGGACAATGCACATTACACTCAGAATGACAATTATGCTCTCCTAGTCGGTGCTTTGATGAAAGAAGGTGAGACTCTCGAACCGTGGCTTTTATTGGCAAGGTTGAAAACCCGTGGTCGGAAACAAAAACTAAACATGTACCAGAGCTCTTGGTTTTAAAAACAGAAGTAAACATGTTTTGAGAAGTGCATATTTCGTCAACGAATGCTAGCAGATAACTCAATCACTTTTTGAGTGGACATGTCTCGAGGAACGGCTCCCGCATGAGGACGATCACATCCTCTTAATCTCCTTTGTTTATCACTGCCAAAGTTTTCTGATTTCTCATGAACAAAGCGTGAAGGAGGGTTTGTTTGTTATATTATCTTTTTGAGCCGGGCGCACTCAATGCCAGTTCCTTTTCGTATTAGGGGTTTGCACATTAGACATACAATCCAGGGGTGAAACTTGTCCAACTTAAAAAGATCATGAATTAACTACTACTTCCTCATGAGCTAAAACATAGGCACAAAAGAGAAATGCTTTTGATTAGTTTCGAGATGGTACATGAAAGTCTTCGTTAGGAATGGCAGGTAAATATCATGTATAGGAAGGTATAGTGGACTCATATGGCATAACTGGTTTTAAGGATTTTGGATGCACAAGCAGTCAGTCCGCTTAGTATAGGTGGAGGTTTAGCAAAAGACTGGGAAGCGACGAACTAGAGAGCAATAACGGTCATAATCATGCAGAGAGACAAAGCAACATTGAATCGGGCCTGAAAGTGATATAACTATTCTGAAACTCAAAGATCATCAAGGCAAAGTAGAATTTTTAGTCTTAAGCATGTGTAAGCATGTGCCAAGTCAATCCAAAAATTCTCTAAAGGGAAATACCACCTTAGTACACCAGACTATGAACAGTGCAATGCATGTAGATCATTTCAATAACACATTATATACTCTAGTTATTCGGTACTAGCCACAAGGAAAGCATGAACCACTGGAAGAGCATTATAAACATAGCACTATTGTCGGTGTACTAAGATAGGGGTACCTTAGTACCCCAACTTGTGCACGGGCAGTAGCAGCTTCCCGCGGCAGGGTCCACCGCGTGCTTGCCGGAAACCTTTCTGGTCCCTATAAAACCATTCAAGAACAAAGTATACAAGACAGAAGATCGAGGCCCCGGCAAGGCGGAGCTTGCCGGGAAGGCCGCACCAGGCTCAAGACCATCACTTCAGCACAAGACCCTGGCAAGGGGAGCTTGCAAGGAAGACCAACGGATACGTACTTCAAGAGATGCCTCGGCGCATCACGCGCCCCGGCAGGGCCCGGAGAGCGACAAGCTTCCGGGCCCGACAAGGTCAAGGCCCGGGCAAGGCGCTTGCTGGGGGAGGGCTATGCTGTGTGCCCGCGCTCTAGCTCATCTGCCCACGCGTCGCCCTGGGGCCCTTCCGGGGACGCGTGGCGGAGGGCTGTGCAGCCTGGGGCACACGGTGGCTATCCACGGTGACGAGGCTACCGCCGTGTCGAATGGAGAAGCATAGACGGACACTTTTGGGGTCGACGGCGACGGGCATTTAATGCCCTTGTCCCCCACTGTCAAGAGTAGGTGAAGACCACTGTTCATCCACTGTTCACGCACTATTCCCGCACTGTTACAACTACCACCAAAGTTACATTTTTACCCTCCTCTACGTTGACACCTGTCGGTGACCCCTTGAGCTATAAAAGGAGGCCCATGTACAACGTAGAAAGGGTTTGGAACCTAAGCAACTCTCTCGCTCGGTGTAGCTAGTACTGTAGCTCTTCAAGCTCCCGAGCTCAATACAACCAAGGCAGGAGTAGGGTTTTACGCGTCCGCGCGGCCCGAACCTGGGTAAACTGCCCGCGTGCTCTCCTCAATCTGCTCTTCGTGCTCCCTCCGCTCCTTTACCGCAACGTAGAAGGGGCTCCGGTCCCATAGGTGCTCGTGGGAGGACAGTTTCCCCCGACATCTTTGGCGCGCCAGGTAGGGGGGGCGTCGAGGTTGTGCGAACCTGATCCGGTGCTCACGCGGGCGCATTCTTTATCAACTTCTCCAGCTTCATCGACTTCATCAGCAGCACCAACATGGCCCCGAAGAAGAAGGCTTCGGAGGTCGCAGGCCCGTCCGCGTCGATCCCACCGCCACCAGAGCCAACGGTGGGCGGAGGAGACGCCGGCGGAAGGGTGGTCGCCGGTGAGGAAACTCACGGCGCCGCCAAATCCAAAGACAAGACGGACGACCGGGCTAATTCCAAGGCCTCGGTGTCCGTAGACGCACCACGTCCCTCTCAACAGACGACAACCCAGCAGCGCCGTGGTACATGAGGTACCATCCGCTTGCTGGGGCAAGGACAAACCGGAGGCTCGCGGGATGCTCAAGGCCAGTACGCTGGTACGAGCAAGGCGCGGTCGCCGGGGCGAGAAACTGCTCCTTCTAACCCTGTTAGAAGTCCGAGCATATCTCGCTCTTCGCACCGCTCGCCACCGCTCCCCTCCTCTCCAGCAGAAGCTCTAGCAAGAGCACAACTGCTCCTCGATTTCCCTCCAGCGGCAGACAAGGCCGAAGACTGGAGGGCGACTATCCAGAGTCTCATCGCCTTCGCCAACAACGACACGCCGCAGCAGCCGACAACCTCGCGGCCGCGGCAAGTCGACCAGACGAAGGCCGATGGCGACAAGACCGCCGGGGGTGCAACTACCGTGCACTCCCCGCCACGGAAGCAGAAGACACCACCCCGCCGGATCAACGTCGACGACGACTCTACGGCGTCGTCGGATCCGCGGGCTCGTCGGGACCAGCGCCAAGTCCTCGACGACCGGCGACAAGAAGACGCTCGGACGCGCATCGAGCGCCGACGAGAAGCCCGGCGACAATCGGATCAGCGCACTGGGACCGCTGTCGACACGTACGCGCCCGGTGAGCCAGGCGACTTGCCGTACGCGGCAGGTTGCCCTGCGTTCACCCGTGAGCTGCGGCGAGTCCAGTGGCCCAGCATGAAGAATTTCAAGCCCGACGTACCCGAGAAGTACGACGGCAAGACGCACCCCTCGGAGTTCCTCAGCATCTACACCATCGCGGTGCAGGCTGCCGGGGGACGCGACGAGAAGATACTAGCCAACTACTTCCCGCTAGTGCTTAAGCCAAACGTTCGCTCTTGGCTTATGCACTTGCCGGAGGGCTCCATTTCTTCGTGGGCAGATTTGTGCCACCAGTTTGTTGGCGCCTTCACGGGCGGCCACAAACCCCACGGCCAGGAGAGTGATCTCCACATCTTGGCCCAGAAGGAAGGAGAGTCCCTGCGCAAGTACATTCAACAGTTCAGCCGCGTGCAACACAACATCCCTGACGTCCACCCTACCGCAGTTATCAGCGCGTTCCACCAGAACGTGCGTAACCGCCGCATGCGAGAAGAGATGGCCATGACCAAGATTCGGGACGTCAGCGAGCTCTACGCTCTGGCTGACAAGTGCGCGCGCGCCGAAGAGGGGAGGAGACTCCCCGGGGAGGATGCTGGCGCAGGAGGAAGCGACAGCGAGGATGCTGCCCCGGCAAAGAAGAGCCGGCGGCGAAACAACAGAAGAAAGAAGAGCAAGGAAGTGCTTGTCGTCGAGCAGTACGGCAAGGAGGCTCCCGCCAAGAAGGCACAGGCTGGCGGTTCCGGCAAGGAGCCTGCCCCTGTAGCGGCAGCGGACAAGCAGGACGGCTCCGACAAGCAATACTGCAAGATCCACCGCACTAAGGGCCACGACCTTTCGAACTGCAAGCGAGTCGAGTACCTCGTAGAGCAGCAGAAAGCTGAATACGAGCGTCGCGACAAGGAGAAGGCCCAAGGTGGCGGAGGAGAGCCGAGCAAGAAGCGGCCATTCAATGGCCGGGGAGGGCGCCGCGGCAAGGTGATCGACCTCCCCGGGGCCGCGACAGAGGCGAGGAAGAAGACGACGACGACGACATGGAGGAAGGTGATAACAGCGAGCAGGAGTTCCAGAAGGCCACAGAGGTCCTGTGTGTCGATGGGGGCGCCTCTCTGCACACTTCCCACCGCCAACTCAAGCAGTGGGTGCGGGAAGTAAACGCAGCTGAGCCGCCCGTTGAGTCACGCAGGCTGCTGAAGTGGTCCAACACGCCCATCATTTTTGATCTTGAGGATCACCCTGACCGCACAACGGCGGTCGGGTGCTTGCCGATGTTGGTCTCACCAACTATCCGCAACCTCAAGGTCACCAAAATGTTGGTTGACGGTGGGGCCGGCCTGAACTTGATCTCCTCGGCTGTGATCAAGAAACTCCAGATCCCAGACGGCGAGCTCGAAGAAACCGGGTCGTTCCAAGGAATAAACCCGGGAAGGAGCAAGCCCAAGGGGAAGATCACTCTGCCGGTGAACTTTGGCGGGGAGCTTAACTTCAGGACGGAGAGGATAACCTTTGATGTTGCCGATATCCCATTGCCATACAATGGGATACTTGGACGTCCTGCCCTCGCCAAGTTCATGGCAGCTTCCCATTACGCCTACAATGTACTCAAGATGCCGGGGCCGATAAGCGTCATCTCTGTCCCTAGCGACAAGAAGGACACGCTTATCTGCGCCGACAAGATATACCGGGATGCAGCAGCCGCAGCGGAGAGCAACGCACTTGCCGCTGAAGCTCCCGGAGGGAAGAAGACCAAGACCAAGTCCGGCAAATGCTCTGGGGCCCACTCCGGCAAACGCACCTCTTCGGAGTGCTGCGCTGCCGTCGAGGACGCACCATCGAGCTCCACCGGCAAGTGCAAGAAAGGGATGGCCGCTCCACCGGCAACCAAGAATGTGTCCGCCAAGGAGGACGGCACTGGTGGTACCTTCACCATCAGTGCTACGCTTGACAGCAAATAGGAAAGCGCGCTCGTTGCCTTCCTGCGGGCGAATGTCGAGATGTTTGCATGGCAACCATCTGACATCCCCGGCGTTCCCAGGAAGGTAATTGAGCACAAGCTTGCTGTTTGTCCTCATGCGCGGCCCGTCAAGCAGAAGGTCAGGAAGCAAGCCGTGGAGCGCCAAAAATTCATCGCCGAAGAGATAAAGAAGCTAGAAGCAGCAGGCCTAGTTAGAGGCGTGATCCATCCTACGTGGTTGGCCAATCCAGTCGTCGTACGCAAGGCCAACGGGAAGTGGAGACTTTGTATAGACTTCACCGATGTGAATAAAGCATGTCCCAAGGATCCATTTCCCTTGACGCGTATTGACCAGATTGTTGACTCCACCGCCTGATGCGAGCTACTTTCCTTCCTCGACGCATACTCAGGTTACCACCAGATTTTCATGGCCGAGGAAGATGAAGAGAAGACTGCATTTATTACTCCATGCAGCACATATTGCTTTATACGCATGCCCTTTGGATTGAAGAATGCAGGTTCAACATTTGCAAGGGTAGTCTACACTGCTTTTGAGCCGCAGATCCACAGAAATGTAGAAGCTTACATGGATGACATAGTGGTCAAGAGCAAGAGCAAAGATACCCCGATACAAGATCTGGAAGAGACCTTTGAGAATCTGCGCAAGATCCAGCTCAAGTTGAACCCCGAGAAGTGCGTCTTCGGAGTCCCCTCCGGCAAGCTTCTCGGGTTCTTTGTGTCCCAGAGGGGGATTGAAGCCAATCCCGACAAGATAAAAGCCATCGAGCAGATCGAAGCCCCGAAGCGCGTCAAGGACGTAAGGAGACTTGCAGGTTGTGTGGCTGCCCTCAGTAGGTTCATTTCAAAGTCTGCAGAACGCGCCCTGCCTTTTTTCAAAATCTTGAAAAAGGCAGGTCCTATGAAATGGACTCCGGAAGCGGAGGCAGCGCTGCAAGACTTGAAAGGATACCTATCCTCCACTCCAGTACTTGTCGCACCTAGACCACAAGAGAAGTTGCTGCTGTACCTAGCAGCAACCAATCAAGTGGTTAGTGCTGCGTTAGTAGCGGAAAGGGAGGCAGATGATGAGCCCACGCCACCGGCAAGTGAATCCAGTGACAAGCAGGGGGCTCCTCCGACAAGCTCTGCCACCGACAAGGACAAGTCTGCGCAGGGAGAAGGTGAAGTGCGAAAGAAGATGGTGCAGCGCCCAGTGTACTTTGTAAGTTCCCTCTTGCAGGGGGCTAGATCAAGATACTCTGGGGTGCAGAAGTTGCTTTTCGGCCTCCTCATGGCCTCGAGAAAGCTGCGCCATTACTTCCAAGCACACGAGATAACAGTGGTCACTCGCTTTCCGTTGAAGAGGATATTGCACAATCCAGAAGCAACAGGCAGGATCGTTGAGTGGGCACTGGAGCTGTCAAGCTTTGGCCTCAAGTTTGAGAGTACTTCAACTATACAGAGCAGAGCCTTGGCAGAATTCATAGCTGAATGGACCCCAACGCCCGATGAAGAAGTTCCAGAGACAAGTGCCCCCGTCCAAGAAACAAACACAGAGTGGGTAATGTACTTTGACGGTGCTTTCTCGCTGCAAGGCGCCGGTGCCGGCGTGGTACTCATAGCGCCCACCGGAGAACACCTCAAGTATGTTATCCAGATGCACTTTCCCAGGGAACAAGCGACAAACAATACTGCTGAGTATGAAGGTTTGCTTGCCGGCCTCAGGATTGCGGCCGAACTTGGGATCAAGAAGTTGATTGTGCGGGGAGATTCTCAGTTGGTGGTCCGACAAGTGAACAAGAGTTACCAGAGCCCTTTGATGGAAGCTTATGTTGATGAAGTGAGGAAGCTTGAAGAACACTTTGAGGGCCTGTAAATGGAGCACGTCCCGAGAGCTCAGAATGATATTGCCGATGGCCTCTCAAAGTGTGCTGCGATGAAGTTACCTGTGGAACCAGGGACCTTCCTGCTCAAGCTAACTCAGTCATCCGTTACACCATCAGTCGGGCAAAGTAAGAAGAGAAAATTGGTCTCCGGCGACTACTTGCCGGCGGATCTTCCAGAAGCCGCCGCCAAAGTCCCCAGGATCAATAGTCAAGATGCTGAGGAACAGTTTGCTCCTGCAGATCCAAGGGTCTGTACAGTTGAAGCAAGCGTTCCCGACAAGCCTGGCCCCGGCAGGCTTGCCGGGGGACCATCAGCTCCGGCAGAGCCGCAGGTTCTTGCCGTAGAAGCTGAGGTTCCCGCAGCAGCCCTCATGCCTTTAGTCCATGCCGTTGAGCCTCGGGCTCCAGCATGGGCACAGCAAATCGTCCGTTTTCTGCAAACTGGAGAACTTCCCGATGACCCAGAAGAGATAGAGAAGATAACCAGACAGTCAAGTATGTACCAGTTCGTTGACAATGAACTGTACAGAAGAAGACTCAACGGTGTCAGGTTGAAGTGCATTTCCAGAGAAGATGGACAGAAGCTGTTGCCAGAGATACATGGAGGCATATGTGGCCACCACATTGGCGCAAGGGCACTTACCGGGAAGGCGTTCCGGCAAGGGTTCTTCTGGCCAGAAGCCCTCCAAGATGCAACTGCA
This sequence comes from Secale cereale, assembly GCA_902687465.1. Taxonomy (NCBI): domain Eukaryota; kingdom Viridiplantae; phylum Streptophyta; class Magnoliopsida; order Poales; family Poaceae; genus Secale; species Secale cereale. The sequence continues at coordinate 904,602,701 of LR738712.1, read as the reverse complement.
CAAGTAACCAAGTGTGAAGCGTGCCAGTTCCATGCCAAGCAAATTCATCAGCTAGCTCAAGCTCTCCAGACGATCCCTTTGTCCTGGCCCTTCTCGGTCTGGGGTCTCGATATCCTCGGCCCCTTCCCCCGTGCTGTCGGGGGCTTTGAGTACTTGTACGTTGCAATCGACAAGTTCACAAAGTGGCCAGAAGTGGAACCAGTGAGAAAGGTGACAGCACAATCAGCGGTCAGGTTCTTCAGGTCAATTGTTTGCCGTTTCGGGATCCCTAACAGGATCATCACCGACAACGGTACACAGTTTACTAGTCGCACCTTCATGCAGTACGTCCAAGACCTTGGCGCCAAGGTCTGCTTCGCTTCTGTTGCTCACCCGAGGAGCAATGGTCAAGCGGAGAGGGCCAATGCTGAAGTGCTGCGCGGACTCAAGACAAGAACCTTCAACAGGCTGCACAAGTGCGGAAGAAACTGGATAGAGGAGTTACCGGCAGCTCCTTGGTCGATCAGGACGACGCCAAATCGAGCCACCGGACAGACACCCTTTGCTCTTGTCTATGGAGCAGAGGCAGTTCTCCCCACGGAACTCGTATACGGATCTCCTCGAGTGCTCGCTTATGATGAGCTCGAGCAAGAGCAACTGCGACAAGATGATGCATTGCTCCTCGAGGAGGAACGTCTCCAGGCTGCTGTACGAGCTGCTCGATACCAGCAAGCCTTGCGTCGCTATCATAGCCGCAAGGTCAAGGCCAGGAGTCTCGAGGAAGGCGACCTTGTTCTTCGGCGTGTTCAGTCCGCCAAGAATTCCAACAAGTTGACGCCGAAGTGGGAAGGCCCTTATCAGGTGAGACAAGTCACAAGGCCCGGCGCTGTCCGCCTTGAGACCGAAGAAGGCTTACCGGTGAGCAATTCCTGGAACATAGAGCATCTTCGCAAGTTTCACCCATAAGGCGCGGTTGCCGTGATCCGCTCCGGCAACCACCTTTTGTACGAGTCTTGCCGCTGTTGCATGTAAACCTTTGTACAAAGCCGGGCACAGATCCCGTGCATCAGTAAAGTTTTTGTGCTTCGCACTATTCGCCATTTTTCATGCTTTTCTCTGTTATTTGCATGCATTGTTTGGCACCTTGTGCAACGCACGTCCCCAGTAAGCACTAGCAAGCCGTGAGGCTATATACTTGCTTTTCCTCCTCTTTTTCTTTCCCTCTTAAGCAGAAGGAATGTTCCTCGCGCACAAGTTTGCCGGGGGGGAAGGAGATGGAAGATGACCCAAGTGCTGTTCAAGAAAGAGAAGTCTTATCGGGGAGCAAACAGTATATGAAAGCTAAGTTACCAGAATTTGAGCAGTTCAAAATTTTAAATTCTAGTTATCTTCCTTGAACAACCACATTTTGTATGGAAAACCTATGCACGGAGGAACCTACCCGTGGCTAGCCGCACCCTTATCTTGTTTTCGAGCACGCTCAACGACTTAAGTGAGCTGCGACAAGTGTCGCGCCCTTACTTCGTTTTCGAGTTCGCTCGGCAAGCCAAGTGCGCTGCGACTAGCTGCGGCAAAGTTACTTGCCGGTAAGGCCCTTGCCAGCAGGCTGCTAAGAGTCCAGCACTCAGCGCTAGCGGCAAGGGCCCCTTGCCGGCAAGCCCCCTAAAAGCGTAGGGTAAAAAGAATACAAGGTGGAGGACCAAAAGCAAGGGAGATAACATCGCGTTAATTGCTCAAAAATAAGATAGTATATTACAGAGAGAACTTGTCGCAATAACTAATTGATTCATGTTCATAACACACTTTGCAACAGCAAAGGAAACAGAAAGGAGGAAGCCTAGTCTACGCGGTCGCCTTCACGCCTTGAGATCTTGTTCACCTTGGCGACGATGTGGGCGACCTGTGCCTTCAACGCCTCCAGATCTGCGTCGTCCGGCAAGCTGCGGAGGACGTTGACAAGATTGATGCCAGGGTTGCGGTAGACTATCTTTGTCAAGACGCGCTCCAAGGTACCTGCGCAGAGCTGACGCGACTCCTCGGCCAGCTGCGCGGGGAGCTTCTCCTGCGGCCGTGCAAGCGCCGGCGCGACTCCCCTGAAGAAGAGACTTAACTTGGCGCTGTGGGGGAGATTCTCGTCCGGAGAGTACACAAGGTGCTCCACCCTCAGCGCCATCAACTCCTTGTCGATATTGGCAGCAGAAGCGACCAGATCGTCAGTCCATTGCTCCACCGCCCAGCTGAAGTTGTTCGCTGAAGTGGCGGCGCTCTCCACCAGGCCTCGTTCCTTGCGGAGCTCGTCCTTCAGCTTCGTCTCGCGATCCCGGGCGGCGTCCAGTGAATCAGTCAAGGTGGAGACCTTCAACTCCAAGTCAGCAATTGAATCTTTGGCGGCAGTAAGCTCGTCGCCCTTCTTGGAGAGGCGTACCTGCAGGTCAGAGTTGGTGTGGGCGTCCTTCTCCCGCTCCACATTGAGCGCGGTGACCCCGTCCTCACTCGCCTTCAGGTACCGCTCCAGCTGATCCACCTTGAGTTCCAGTTCCCTCTTGGCGGTTTCCGCGGCGGCTGCGGCTTCCTTTGCGTCCTTCATGGCCTCTTCCCGGGCGGTGAGCTCATCGTCATGGGCGTCGAGCTCAACCTTCCGCTGGTTGAGCGCCCCCTCCCGCCGAGACAGCTCCTCGGCGGCCCGCCGCTGTCGTTCTTCAGCCTCCGCCTTCTCCAGGAGGAAGGCTTGCTGCTCCCCGACGAGTTCTTCCCGCTCCTCCGCCAAGTTGCGGAGGGCGGCCTGGTTGGCGGCGCGAAGCTCCGCGGCCCGTTTCTCCAAGTCCACTCCAGGCTTGGCGGCAAGAGCTTCCCGGGAGTCCAGCTTCGCCTGCCTGGCTCGGTAAAGGGCCGGGAGCCGGCGAAGCAGCTTCTCCTCTTCGGGCTCGTCGCCCCCGCAAAGTGCTTCGACGACCTTCAACCCCGCGGAGGCGAGGACCTCTCCGTCATAGGTCTCTCCCTCCACGGGAGCTCGCGACGAAGACTCCCACGGGACCTGTATGAAGACTCCGTTGGGGGCCTCAAGGTAGACGCCTGGCTGCTCCTTGGCGGCGGAGGGGTCGGCGGCCGGTGCAGTGCTTGACGCTCCTGCTGCCTCCGGGCCAGCAGTGTGGTCGCCGTCCCTCTCCCCAGCCGTGGCGTCTGCGGTCGGGGCGGTCTCCTCAGCGGCAGGCTCGTCGGCTCCTGCCATGCCCTCAGCGGCAGTGGCGTTGCCGCCGTCGCCTTGCGCGCCCTCCTCGCCGGCGGCCTCAGTCTCCATCCGCTCCGGCGCGGGAGGATCTAGTAGAAGAAAAAGAAAGAGAAAAGATCAAGCAAATATCTAAAAAGACAAGTTCAAGAAGATGAAGCTACAAGACTCACCTTCGCGAACTTCGTCGACGACAGGCTCCCTTGGCGGTGGAGCAGTGGCCACTGTTGGCGGAGGGACGCCCGTGCCCTCCCTTGGCGGGGTGGCCACCCTTGTCGGGCTGCTCACCCTTGGCGGTGAGGGTGGAGCAAGTGGCTCGTCGGGGGCAGTCTCCGGGCGCCCCTGCGGCTGCGGCTCCACTTCTGCACAAGACAAACAAGACGTCAAGATGTCAGTACAAATAACATCCTCAAGCGCGCCCGTCGATCAGAAAAGAATGACTACCAGACTTACGCTGGGGGCTGCACTGGGGGTTGCTCCTCGGAGCAGCGGCTTGATTCGGCAAGCTTGCCGCCGGCGCGTCTCCGGTCGCCGCGGTGGGCGAGTCGTCTTCGACCTCAACCACGGGGATCTTGGCCCTCTTCGCCGTCCGCTGGGCCAGGGTCCTGAAAGCAAAGCAAGAACAAGATCAGAATCATCAAGAAAGACCAAGTCAAAATCGAAGAAGTTACAAGTCGCAAGTACTTACTCCTCTTCCTCGTCGTCGTCGGAGCTAAGGGCGGAGAAGTCGAACTCCACCTGAGATGCTCCCGCGCGAGGAGCAGGAGGAGAGGGCTCCCTCGGGCGCTTGGCGGTCTCCGGGGCTGGGGGCTGCGTAGACCCAGCCTCCGTTGGCGCCGGGGCCCGAGGAGCAGGCGGAGCGGCCGCTTCGCTCCGGGAGGATCCCCCTCCGCTTGGCGCTGGTGCGCGGGGCGCCTCCGTCGCGGCTTGGCTCGCCCTGGTGGCGCGCGTCGCCCGGCGAGCAGGCTGTTGTCGAGGCGCCTGCGTCCTCGTCGCCGTAGCCGCCTTGCGGAGGCGCTTCCTCGGTGTTTTCGTAGGACTTGCCGGAGGCGGGGAGTTCTCTGAGGACGAGGAGGCATCGTCGTCAAGTCCCAGAGATCCGCCGGTGTCTTCATCGGCCTCGACGTCCTCCTCCTCCTCCCCGGCAGGCTCGCTGGGCCCAGCGCCACGCCCGGCGGCCTCGCTCCCTCCGGCGGTCCCGCTCCCTCCGGCGGCCCCGCTCCCTCCAGCAACCTCGCTCCCTGCGGCAACCTCGCTCACAACCCCGGGTATCCCGGAAAGCCTAAGGGAAGGAACCCCGGCAAACTCCTCGGGCGGAAGCTTGAGCAACCTGAGGATTTCAGCCTCCTCTGCTTGGCTCAGCACGTTCGCGGCTTCTGCATCATCCACAGTACATCCAAAGTCTCCCGCCGCTGCAGCTGCGGCGGCCTCTTCCATCCGGGAAGCAATGTAAGCTATGTCCCGGGCCGTAGTGGCCCGGGTGAGGCCCCTGTTCTCATCGGAGTTCTTGGGCGTCTCAACTAAGTTGTCGAAGAAGCTCAAAACGGCATCCGGCGGAGGCTGGATCCAGGTGGGGATGATGCCATGGGAATCGCACGCCGGCATCATTGCACGCAAGGCATCACGGGCGGTGCTGTTGCACAGTGGCACCACTCCCTTGGCGGGTCTGAACCACTCCGGATGCGCCGGGTCATGCTTGAAGAGCTCTCGCACCATTCCTTTCAGCTCCAAAGCGGTGAAATTGAAGTTCAATCCGTAGCGCAGCCTCATGATATCCGCCGCGTTGCCAAATTCCCAGGCGGGCCTTTTCCTTTCCTGTAAAGGGGCAATGCGGCAGCGGAGGAAATCTGCGCCAACCTCTCCGATGGTCAGATTGGCGGCCCGGAGACGGATAATCCTGACGAGGGCAATACTGAGTCTGTTATCCTCCGGGGCCAATTCGCTCCAGTTCCTGCCACGCACTATGGCTGTTGTGCGCGGCGCAGTGAAGGGCTCCGGCTTGTCCTCCACTACCCAGCACCAATCTGCGCGCCATTCTTCCCACTTGCCGCGGAGTTCTCCCTTCAGGTATGAGTCCTTCTTATTCAACCGGAAGATCCAGGAGACGCCGCCGGAGAGGGGAGCGCCAGCCTCTACTCTAGGCATAAAGAAATGGCGAAAGAGTGCTACGTTTGGCTGGATCCCAATATAGTTTTCGCACAGATGTGCGAAAACGGCCATCGTAAGGATGGCGTTGGGGGTAAAGTCTAGGAGGTGGAGGCCATATGTGTTCATAATGTCACAGAAAAACTCCGAGTACGGAGGGCACAATCCACAGTGGAAGAAAACAGCGAAGAAGAAATACCCGCCAGGAAACAAATCTTTGGCGACGGCGGGGAAGGCTCTGGTGCGGGGATGAGCTTTGGTCTCCCCGGACCAGAAGAGGAAGTACTTGTTCCGCAGCTCCTTCGCGCTGAGCCTCGGCGCGAAGACCACGTTACTCTTCTGCAGAGCGGCAAGCTTCGCCGCCTGCTCGGATTTCTCCTTCTTGGCCTTGTCCGCTTTCGCCTTCTCGCTCTTCGGAGCCATGGCGGAGGCGGCGAGGGAAGAGGCGAGGAGCTCGACGGCTCCGCGGATGCGGAAGACGGCGGAGGAGGGGTGGAGGCGAGGAGCAGCGGAGGATTTCTGGAGGATGAAGACGCAATGAAGACGAAGGAGGGAAACTGCCCCTGCTTCCTCTGCTTTTAAGGGGGAAGTGGGGGATGCTCCGCATTTCCCATTAAAGAACGAGGCCACGATCTCTCCCACGACGCCGCAATCGACGCGTGCCGTTAGGGAGGGGCGCGGCGGATGCGGAAGGGGATTTACGGCTTGCCGTGGGCCGCGTGTGCCCGTGCACTGTTTTGGGCCTGGCCCAACAGCGCTCGGCACCGTGTGTGGCCCAGGCCCGGGGGCTCCTGTCGGTGTACTAAGATAGGGGTACCTTAGTACCCCAACTTGTGCACGGGCAGTAGCAGCTTCCCGCGGCAGGGTCCACCGCGTGCTTGCCGGAAACCTTTCTGGTCCCTATAAAACCATTCAAGAACAAAGTATACAAGACAGAAGATCGAGGCCCCGGCAAGGAGGAGCTTGCCGGGAAGGCCGCACCAGGCTCAAGACCATCACTTCAGCACAAGACCCTGGCAAGGGGAGCTTGCCAGGAAGACCAACGTATACGTACTTCAAGAGATGCCTCGGCGCATCACGCGCCCCGGCAGGGCCCGGAGAGCGACAAGCTTCCGGGCCCGACAAGGTCAAGGCCCCGGCAAGGCGCTTGCCGGGGGAGGGCTATGATGTGTGCCCGCGCTCCAGCTCATCTGCCCACGCGTCGCCCTGGGGCCCTTCCGGGGACGCGTGGCGGAGGGCTGTGCAGCCTGGGGCACACGGTGGCTATCCACGGTGACGAGGCTACCGCCGTGTTGAATGGAGAAGCATGGACGGACACTTTTGGGGTCGACGGCGACGGGCATTTAATGCCCTTGTCCCCCACTGTCAAGAGTAGGTGAAGACCACTGTTCATCCACTGTTCACGCACTATTCCCGCACTGTTACAACTACCACCAAAGTTACATTTTTACCCTCCTCTACGTTGACACCTGTCGGTGACCCCTTGAGCTATAAAAGGAGGCCCATGCACAACGTAGAAAGGGTTCGGAACCTAAGCAACTCTCTCGCTCGGTGTAGCTAGTACTGTAGCTCTTCAAGCTCCCGAGCTCAATACAACCAAGGCAGGAGTAGGGTTTTACGCGTCCGCGCGGCCCGAACCTGGGTAAACTACCCGCGTGCTCTCCTCGATCTGCTCTTCGTGCTCCCTCTGCTCCTTTACCGCAACGTAGAAGGGGCTCCTGTCCCATTGGTGCTCGTGGGAGGACAGTTTCCCCCGACAACTATGTCGCTACAAGCTGGTCTCTAGATCATAAGTACAGGCATATGTACAAAAGTAGAAACAATAAGAGTTCATACCGGTCTTCCTTGTTGCTTCCTTTCAGTCGATCTTCGTCATCGCTGCTTGTCACTTGCACGATCGAACGTAGGAAATATAATCAAATGACATCACGGACTCGAGCTGATCTCTGAAAACAAAGCAAACTAAAGAGAGAAATGAAATCTTTTTGGGTTTTTTTAAAGGTTGAATAAGAGCAAAAGAAAGAAAAAATCTTTTTGTTGTTTTTGCAAAGAGAGAAACAAAGAAGAACGGGCAAAAACTTCGAAAAGATCAAAGCGAATAAAACGGATAATACAATGGAAAAGTGAGAAGGGCATGTACTCCCCCAAGCTTAGGCTTTTGGCCTAAGTTGGTAGCAGCTACTGCCCCCAGGAGCCTCCTGCTCCAGGGGTATGGTGGTGAGTCCAAGGGTCGTAGAAGGATGCTGGCGCGTACACCGAACTCCTCGGAGTCTCCCACGAGGAAGGTTCCGAACGCCAAACAGAGGAAGACCCTTCACCAAACTCGGTGGCGGTCTCTTCCTGAAAATGTGGTATCTCACCGTGCCTCTCCTCGTCGGGCACAACCCCCTCCATGGGGTTATGAAACCGACGCTGGACCATGAACTCGTCGAACTGAACAATATCAAAGGACCATCCGTTCCTGCGAGAAAAATCAAACAAAAGAGGTGCAGGTAGACGGATCTCGCGTTCCGCGGCAGTTCCGAAACGCAAGATATAAATAAGATTATCAAGCTCAGAACCCATGGTAACAAACTTATGCCTTTTCATAGCAGCAAGATCAAAGCTTAAATAAGTAAAAGGAGTATCATCAGGGTGTGGGGTGCCTCCAAGATGCTCTAAGATAAGTGTGGCGCGCCACCATATAAGTCCCCCTTGTTACCGTTCATAGCAAGGCGTCGAGCAATTAAGGTACCCAGATTATAATCAGACCTCCTTGAGAGGTCTGCTGCCAGGATAGCAATATCCGGAGCAGAAATGTTGCTCGTGTTGTCACGAGCTAACACCCCTCTAGCAATATAATATGCAAAATACCTGAGGTGAGGAAACAAGATGCTGGAGATCTTCGACCGATGAATATCCCTCGTACCCATGCTGCAGAGGGAGTTCATGACGGTTTTCAGCTCGGAGGGCCGAGTGGCCATCCTAGCCGTCCTCCCAACGTTCGGCACACCTATTATTTCACAAAAATTTCCCAAAGTCATGGTGATAAGATCATTATAAATTTTAAACTCAATAGCACCTGAATCAGGATTATATCTAAAACTGTTAATGAAACTGGAGGTGAGTTTTTGATACTGAGTAACACGGCTCGTGACCAGCCGTGTCAAACCTGCATTAGCACAAAGATTATAAAACTCATCCTTGATTCCCGCAGCTTCCATGAATTCATCACATGGAAACGTCATCGCACGTGCTGGACTTGTGTCTTCCAACAACTCCAGGGGCACATGATCTTCATTATAGCTCACCCTAGCAGTCGATGGTGAAGCTGCGGTTCTAGTAACTCGATCGGAGTGTGCGGGCCTCCTCTTCTCAAGCCACCCTTTTGCCCTTCCTAACAAACTCATTTCTGAAATTTTCTACAATTTACAAAAACGAGGATTAAAACAAAGTGAGCTAAGGAAAACTACTCAACTCACTTGCCCAAGGCATAAACTTGCATCAAAACTTCAAAAATAACTTTCTACATATGCATGCAAGCTCATCTATACAGCACCAAGAACTACTAAATACTCACAAATGAAGCCACCAATCAAAAATCTAATTGGAGGGGTGGAGGAGTCACATACCAGGGGGTATTTGCTCAAAATTTCAGCTCAAATGATGGGCTGTAGAGAGAGATCGAAGAATCGCCTCCAAGAATAGCAAGAACACAAGAACAAGAGCAGAACTCGAGTTTTTGGAGAAAGAGAGAGAGGGAGGAAGAAGACATACCTGGAGGGGGGTCCCGTGGGCCCCAGGCGCCCAATGGGCGCGGCCAGGGGCTGGGCCGCGCCAGCTGGCCGCCTGGGCCACTGGTGGCCCCCCTGGCTGGCCCCAGGCCCCTCTGGGTCTCTCCCGACGTGGAAATTTTTATTATAATTTTTCTGGAATTTTTCTGAAAACTTCACTGTTGAAATTTTTTTGAAGTTCAAAAAGATGCGAAACTCTCTGAAAACTTGAAGAAGTTAGTAGTATTGTGAAACTTCAAAAACATAAATGCTTGGTACAGCAAGTAGGAAAAAACTAAAAACAAGTGAAAACATAACAAGCTCAACTTTTTATCTATATAAAACATGTTCACTAGTAAGGTTGATCAAGTCTTAGCAACAAACAGGCGATATATAGAGCAAAAAGTCTCACCTCCTACGAAGCAGTTACTAAACCTTTACTTTGATGGACATTGTCCCCACCATGATAGTTTTATATTTGTGAGGCACATGTAGTGGACAGTCCCATTCTCCAATTTTCACGGTCTCGATATTCTCTATAGAGTTGAGGCCATGCCTCCTGTCGGTCTTCTTTGGAAAATATACCTTGTGTTCTTTATCATTTACATGGAAAGTAACCTTCCCTTTATTGCAATCAATAATAGCACCTGCAGTGTTAAGAAAAGGTCTACCAAGAATAATGGACATGCTCCCATCCTCAGGCATGTCAAGCACAACAAAATCAGTAAGAATTAAACAATTAGCAACTTCTACGGGAACATCCTCACAAATACCTATCGGAACAGCGGTTGACTTGTCAGCCATCTGAATGGAGATATCTGTAGGAATTAGTTTTTCTAAACAAAGCCTCTCGTAAAGAGAGAGAGGCATAACACTCACTCCTGCTCCAAGATCACATAAAGCAGTTTTTACATAATTATTCATTATGGAGCAAGGAATGGTGGGTATACCTGGATCACCGAGCTTCTCAGGAATCTTGCCACTGAAAGAGTAGTTAGCAAGCATAGTAGATATTGCATCATTAGGAACTTTTCTTTTGTTAGTGACAATATCTTTCATATATTTTGAATAAGGAAGTAACTTAATAGCATCAGTCAAAGGGATTTGAAGAAAAAGAGGTTTAATCCACTCACAACACTTATTATAATGCTCTTCTTCTTTAGATTTGATGGACTTACCTGGAAAGGGCATGGGTTTCTGTACACATGGTTCTCTTTCCTTCCCATGTTTTCTTGCGATGAAGTCTTCTTTAGTGTACCTCTTACGTTTGTCAGGTGCTTCTTCTTCTCGAACTTCAGGCGGATCATTCTTCTCATTATTATTACCTTCAGGTTCAGCTCCGTCTTTAGTCTCAGCATCGGAGATAGATACACTGTTGGGATCAATAGCTGGTTCTTCATCTGCAATAGGATCATTAGAATTGTCAGTCTCCTTATGTTTCTTCTTTTTCTTTGGAGAGCCAACAATTTCTTCTTCCTGCATTTGAGAATCCTGCTCGATTCTCTTCGGATGCCCCTCTGGATAAAGAGGATCTTGAGTGCTAGTTCCTCCTCGGGTCTTAATCCCGAAAGCCTGCAAATTATCTTGTTTGGCATTGTTAGCAAGCAAATCTCTTTGCACATTAGAAATTTGATCAAGCTGAGTTTGAACCATATGAAAAAGCTTCACAAGACATTGAACATCATTAACTGTTCTATCTAAAACATCAAGCAGTCTTTTGATAGCAAGGGAATTATCATGCAACTGACTTTCTATCCTCTCATTAAAATGATTTTGTTTCATCATAAAATTATCAAACTCATCTAAACATTGATCAGGAGGCTTACCATGAGGGATGTCACTTGCGTTGAAATCTAAAAGAGAGTGTACCTCTACCATAGGAGGGTGAGTAGTAGGCTCACACAACTTCTCAATAGGGGGTAGATTCTTCACGTCTTCATCTTTAATACCTTTCTCTTTAATAGACTTCTTTGCTTCTCGCATATCTTCGGGGCTTAGAACAAATATGCCCCTCTTATTTGTTGGTGGAGGTGGTTCAGGGACGGACCAATCTTCATGGTTTTTGGCAATCCTGCCCATTAAATCTTCCGCATCGTCCGGTGTTCTTTTCCTGAAAACACAACCAGCACAACTGTCCAAATAGGACCTCGATTCATCAGTTAGACCAGCATAGAATATATTGATTAATTCATTCTTAGGGATTTCATGTCCTGGTCTAGCCCGAATCAGACCGCAGTACCTCTCCCAAGCTTTAGGGAGGGACTCATCCTGCAACTGTTTAAAGTTACAAATTCTTTGTAAAGCAGCATGTTGCATGTGAGCAGGAAAGTACTTATCGACAAAAGAGTGAGCTAAGTCTTGAGGACTCTTAATGGAACCGCATGGGAGTGAATCATACCATGCTTTAGCATCTTCCTTCAAGGAGAAAGGAAGAAGCTTGGTGATATAAAAGTATCATATCTTCTCATCTGTGGTAAACAGGCTACCTAACTCACCGAGTTTAGTCAGGTGTGCAATAGCATCATCATTTTCTCTGCCATAAAAGGGGCCAGCTTCAACCATAGGTATAAGTGAAAGATCAACAGAGAAATCATAATCAGGATCATCAATGCATATAGGAGATGTAGCAAATTCAGGATCAGGAACGGTTTTGTTCTTCAAAGAGTGTTTTTCAAATAGTTTCTTAATAACTTCAGGGTCAGAGCCAGAAAACTCTGTCAGTTCCCTGCATAAATCTTCATCAAGTATATAGTAATCATCATCAAGGAGCCTCTCTTTGAGTTTACTCAAATCAGGATAATCATAAGTTTCACCAATAGGGTAGCGAGTAACAGGAAGTTCAATTCCAGAATTTTTAGCAGCAGCAGCAATTTGTTTCTCAAGAGCATAACCAAGCGAACTAGTATCATCAAAAGTAGTAGAGGCATCATCAAGAGTATCGGACATAGTAACAGATTCAGTAGGAGCATCATGTGGTAGAGGTGAGGCAAACTTACTCATAACAGAAGGTGAATCAAGTGTAGCACTAGTGCTCAGAGCAGTACCTCTTCTTGTAGTAGATAGTAAGATCGGAACCTTGGTGTCTCCTTTCTTACCCATAGTGGATGAAGTGCAGAAGGTAGGATACCTCAAGTAGACTTGTAAATATTGCTATGCTCCCCGGCAACGGCGCCAGAAAACGGTACTTGATAACCCTCAACCGTAAGGGATCGAGATAGTCTTCGCGGGTAAGAATAACCCAATTTATTGATTCGACACACGGGGAGCCAAAGAGTATTTATAAGCTTTGACAGTTGAGTTGTCAATTCAACCGCACCTGAAATATACTTACTTGCAACAAAAGATAAGTGGTAACAGTGATATGATAGTGATGATAGTAATAGTAAAAGTAAACAGCAAAAGTATATAGCAGTAGTAAATGGCAAAAGTAGCAACTAGTGACAAGCAGGGTTTAAAACACTGTAGGCTAGGGAGATGGATGGTTGGGCGCTGCATGGATGAGATAGATTCTAACTTGGGGCACGACACACGGAAAAGTAATGATCATCTAGGCAAATATCAAACATTAGGCATGTATCCCGTAGGTAGTTGTACGTGCTTGCAATAAGAACTTGCACAACATCTTTTGTCCTACCATCCCGCTACGAACAGGACCAAAAGGAACTTATGGATATTAAGGTGCTCCTGTCAAAGAGCACCGGAACAAAGCAATGAACTCAATGGATACATGTAATCCTCAAACTACGGACCATCCCCTTTGGTGTCCCAAGCTGTCACTTTTGGGATCGCCGGTTCCGGACCGTAACAGGTGCAAACAACTCATAGATAGGATCACGAACACAAATATATTCATGCAAACACATATGGTTCAGATCTGAAATCATGGCACTCGGGCCCTAAGTGTCAAGCATTAAGAATAACAAGTTGAAGCAAAGATGATAAACACCATAGTAGATGATAGGCAACATGCCCCCAACGATCTGACAAACTATTACATGATCTAACTCATCCAATCCCTACCATCCCCTTCGCCTACAGCAAGGGAATTACTCACACATGGAGGGAGAAGTCATGGAGGGATGATGGAGTGGTGATGATGATGACGATGGCGACGATCTCCCCTCTCCGGAGGCCAATTCAGCCTCCAGATTGGCCCTCCCGAGGAAGAACAGAGGGTGGCGGCGGCTCCGCGACGGAAAACTGCGAAGGAACTTCTGATCTGGGGTTTCTGCGTCGGGAGTAAAAATACGAGGCAAAGTAGGGCACCAGGGGGTGTGGGACCCACCCAGGCGCCCCCCCGACGTGGCCCAGGGGGGGGGGGGGCGCCCACAGGGCGCCTGGGTACCCCCTGGCCCCCCTCTGGCCCCACTTCTGGCTCCTGGTTCCTTCGGGTGCGTGGATTTTCTGTGATTTTTCGTGGATTTTTCTGAGATACCTAAAAATCCGTTTTCCTGCACACAAATAAACCATACAAGCAGCTCTGCTGAAAACAGCGTCAGTCCGGGTTAGTTTAGTCCAAATCATGCTAGAATGAGGCCAAAACAATATCAAAAGTGTTTGGAAAAGTAGATACGTTTGAGACGTATCAGCCGGCACGGCCTGCATACGACTAGGAATCCAACCTCTAGTTGGGCTAGGATGTAGGCCCGTACGGCACAGTAGGCCCCACAGGGCAGAAGACTTGCAATAGGCCCACAAAGGCCTGCTTAGAGAGGAGCTCGACACGGTAGCCGCGGCGGGGCTTATAAACCAGTGCAAACTCCTCTCAACTATCGAGGTGGGAGTAAACATTATGCACTGCGGGTGGCAGTGCACCCCTTTAATACCAGTTAGTGGCTCCAACTGGTACTAAAGGGGGGGGGGGTCTTTAGTACCGGTTGGAGCCACCTACCCGTACTAAAGGGCCCCACCTCTTTAGTACCGGTTCTGGGCACGTACCGGTACTAAAGGTTCGCCATGAATCGGTACTAATTAGCACCGCCTGGCTAGCCGTTGGAAGCGGCACTAATGGTCACATTAGTGCCGGTTCAATTACAAATCGGGACTAATGAGCTTCACATTAGGTCCTTTTTCTACTAGTGCTTGCAGACGCTACCTTACTGAAAACTACTTGTCATTTCTTTCTGCTCCTCGTTGGATTCGAGACTCTTACTTATTGAAAAGAGCTACAATTGATCCCCTATACTTGTGGGTCATCACTTCCCAGTGAGCTTTACCTGGATTTTTCATGAACCGGCTAACAACTCCAACTGCATAGGCAATGTTAGCCCTAGTGCATACCATGGCATACATCAAAATGCCCACAGCAGATTGGTAAGGTACTTTCCTCATTTCTTCTTTCTCCTTATTGCTTAAAGGACATTGTTTAGAATTCAGTTTGTGATGGCCTACAAGTAGAGAGATAACAGATTTTGCATCTTTCATATTGAACCTTTCAAGTACCTTCTCAATGTATCTTTCCTGTGAGAGCCAAAGCAGCTTCTTTGATCTATCACGGGAGATCTTCACGCGAAGTATTTTCTTAGCCGGTCCTAAATCCATCATAGCAAAAGATTTACTCAATGTCTTTTCGAGGAGAGCAATCGTCTTTGTGCCATTTCCAACAATCAGGATATCATCAACACACAACAGGAGAATAATGAAGTCACCCTCGGCGTACCACTTCATAAAGACACAATGATCAGGTTGTGCTTTATGGTAACCAAGCCCAGTCATAAAAGAGTCAAACTTCTTATACCATTGTCGAGGAGCTTATTTCAAGCCATACAAGATCCTCTTCAATTTGCAAACTAAGTGATCCTTGCCCGTAACCATGAATCCCTCTGGCTGCTCCATGTATATCTCCTCCTCTAGGTCACCATGCAAGAATGCAATCTTCACATTAAGTTGTTAAATTTTCAAGTACATGGTGGCAGCCATGCCAAGCACCACTCAGATTGATGACATGTTGACCACCAGAGAGAATATCTCACCATAATCGATGCCCTTTTTTTGACTGAAACCTTTCACAACCAATCTGGCCGTGTACCTTGGATGTGAGGTGTTTTCTTCTGTCTTCACTCTGTACACCCACTTGTTCTTGAGTGTTTTATTGCCCTTGGGCAGATTCACCAACTCAAAAGTATCATTCTCATACAGGGAATTCATCTCATCCTGCATGGCTTCTGACCACTCTTCCTTGTTCTCATCAGACATTGCCTCCTCATAGCACGAGGGCACACCTGCATCTGACATCAACACATATTGACGTGGTGGATACTTAGAAGAAGGAATGTGACCTATTTCACTTCTTCTTCGATGCTGCACTAGTGGTGAATCAGGTGGATTTTTGTTGGCATTACCATTACCAACTTCATCATCATCATCACTTGATGTCTGCTTGTCACTTTGACTTGTACTGCCTTGATCATATGCATCTCCACTATCATCAGCTTCATCATCTCCCTCGTGATTGTCATTCACGAGAGGAGGACACATTGGTTACAAGTCAACCTGAGGTGTGTTGTTCATTGGCTTCTCTGGTTTCCCAATATTTTTTATTGTTTCTTCTACAATGGACACCACATCCCGGCTTCGCACAATCTTCGTATTGGCTGGATCCCACAACCTGTAGCCAAACTCTTCACTTGGTGGTCTCAAGTAGGTGCACTGCTATGTCTTGCTATCATGTATAAATCCCCTATGATACGGCTCCAATGTATCTACTTTTCCAAACACTTTTACCCTTGTTTTGGACTGTAACTTACATGATTTGAATTGAACTAACCCGGACTGACGTTGTTTTCAGCAGAATTGCCATGGTGTTATTTTTGTGCAGCACTAAAAGATCTCGGAATGACCTAAAAATCAATGGAGAATTATTTTGGAAA
The DNA here is from genome assembly GCA_902687465.1 of Secale cereale. Classification (NCBI taxonomy): domain Eukaryota; kingdom Viridiplantae; phylum Streptophyta; class Magnoliopsida; order Poales; family Poaceae; genus Secale; species Secale cereale. Next base: position 904,586,730 of record LR738712.1, on the reverse strand, counting down.
ATATAAAAAATATATACGGAAAGATCCATGCCAGGGGGCCCACACCCTGTCCACGAGGGTGGGGGGCGCGCCCCTCCCCCTGGGCGTGCCCCCTGCCTTGTGGCCCCCTGTTGCTCCACCGACGTACCCCCGGACTCCATATATTCACTTTCGAGGAGAAAAAAATCAAAGAGGGAGAATTATCGCGTTTTACGATACGGAACCGCCGCCAAGCCCTAATCTCTCTCGGGAGGGCTGATCTGGAATCCGTTCGGGGCTCCGCAGAGGGGAGATCATCGCCATCGTTATCATCAACCTTGCTCCACCACCAATTCCAATCCCATCGTAGGCTTGCTGGACGCGATGGGTTGGATGAGATTTACCATGTAATCGAGTTAGTTTTGTTAGGGTTTGATCCCTAGTATCCACTATGTTCTAAGATTGATGTTTCTATGACTTTGCCATGCTTAATGCTTGTCACTAGGGCCTGAGTGCCATGATTTCAGATCTGAACCTATTATGTTTCATGAATATATGTGTGTTCTTGATCCTATCTTGCAAGTCAATAGTCACCTACTATGTGTTATGATCCGGCAACCCCGAAGTGACAACAATCGGGACCACTCGCGGTGATGACCGTAGTTTGAGGATTTCATGTATTCACTATGTGTTAATTCTTTGGTCCGATACTGTATTAAAAGCAGGCCTTAATATCCCTTAGTTTCCACTAGGACCCCGCTGCCACGGGAGGGTAGGACAAAAGATGTCATGGAAGCTCTTTTCCATAAGCACGTATGACTATATTCGGAATACATGCCTACATTACTTTGATTAACTGGAGCTAGTTCTGTGTCACCCTAGGTTATAACTTTTACATGAGGAATCGCATCCGACATAATTCTCCATCACCGATTCAATGCCTACGAGCTTTTCACATATTGCTTGTTGCTTATTTACTTTTTCGCTGCTACTGTTACAAAAACTACAAAAACACTACTGTTACTTTTATTGTTGTTACCACTATTTCCATATTACTCTGCTACTAAACTACCTTGCTGCAGTTACTAAGTTTCCAGGTGTAGTTGAATTGAGAACTCAGCTGCTAATACTTAAGAGTATTCTTTAGCTCCCCTTGTGTCGAATCAATAAATTTGGGTTGAATACTTTACCCTCGAAAACTGTTGCGATCCCCTACACTTGTGGGTTATCAAGACTATTTTCTGGCGCAGTTGCCGGGGAGCATAGCTATATTGTTTAAGTCACTTGGGATTTATATCTGTTGATCACTATGAAGAAATTGAAAGACTCAAAAACCAAGATTTATCACTCAACTACGAGGGGAGGTACGGAACTGCCATCTAGCTCTGCACTTGATTCACCCTCTGTTATGAGTAAACTTGTGACACCTGCTCCTGCTATTGAAAATGATATGTCGTATGTTCTTGATGATGCCACTTCTGCTATGTATGATGAAACTACTTCTATGCCTGATAATACCGTGCCACTAGGTGAATTTCTAGATGAAAAAATTGCTAAGGTTAGGGAGAATGCAAATATTGAAACTGATAATATTTATGAAAGTGATGATGAAGCTTCTCCCCCTAGATATGAATTGCCTGTTATTCCTGAGGGTTATTGTCGGGGAAACTGGTCGCCCACGAACACCTATGGGACCGGAGCCCCTTCTACTGTACGGCAAGGGAGCGGAGGGAGCACGAAGAGCAAATCGAGGAGCACACGCGGGCAGTTTACCCAGGTTCGGGCCGCACGAATGCGTAAAACCCTACTCCTGCCTTGGTTGTATTGAGTTCTTGGGCTCGGGAGCTTGAAGATCTACAGTACTAGCTACACCGAGCGAGGGAGTGATCAAGTTTCTGGGCTCGAACCCCCTCTACGTTGTGCATGGGCCTCCTTTTATAGCTTAAAGGGGTCACCGACAGGTGTCAACGTAGAAGAGGGTAAAAACGTAAAATCGGTGGTAGATGGAACAGTGCATGAACAGTGTATGCACAGCGGTCTATACCTAACCCTGACGGTGGGGGACAAGGGCATTGAATGCCCGTCGCCGTCACCCCAAAAGCGTCCGCCCGGGCGTCTCCGTTCGCCACGATGGTGGCCTCGTCACCTTGGCTCGCCGCCGTGTACCCCAGGCTGCACAGCCATCTGCCACGTGCCCCTGGAGGGGCCCCAGGGCGACGCGTGGCCAGATGAGCTGGAGCGCATGCACACAGCGTAAGCTTCTCCCGGCAAGCACCTTGCCGGGGTCGTCTTCTCGCCGGGCCCGGGAGCTTGTCGCTCTCCTGGTCTTGTCGGGGTGCGTGATGCGCCACGATATGTCTTCTGAGATGCTGTTTTCTGGTCTTCCTGGCAAGCTCCTCTTGCCAGGGTCCTGTGAAAATAGAGTGGTCTTGTGCTTGGAGCAGCCTTCCCGGCAAGCTCCTCTTGCCGGGGCCTTGTCCTTCTAACTTGTATACTTTGTTTTTGAATGGCTTCAAAGGAACTAGAGCGGGCTTTGGCGGGCACGTGGTGAGCCCGACCAAGGGGTGCTGCTACTGCCCGTGCACAAGTCGGGATACTAAGGTACCCTACTTTAGTACACCGACAGGAGCCCCCGGGCCTGGGCCACACACGGTGCCGAGCGCTGTTGGGCCAGGCCCAAAACAGTGCACGGGCACGCGCGGCCCACGGCGCGCCGTATCCCTCTCTGTATCCGCCGCATCTCTCCCTAACGGCACGCGTCGATTGCGGCGTCGTGGGAGAGATCGTGGCCTGTTTCTTTAATGGGAAAATGCGGAACGTCCCCCACTTCCCCCTTAAAAGCAGAGGAAGCAGGGGCAGTTTCCCCCCCACTGCTTCATTGCGTCTTCAATCTCCAGAAACCCCCGCTGCTCTCTGCCTCCCCAAAGGTCGACAGAGAGCCGAGCTCCACCCTTCCTCCGCCGTCTCCAGTATCCGCAGCGCCGTCGACCTCCCTCGCCGTTCCCGCCATGGCCCCGAAGAGCGACAAGGCGAAGAGCGACAAGGCGAAGAAAGAGAAGTCCGACAAGGCGGCGAAGCTGGCAGCCATGCGGAGAAGGATGGTGGTCTTCCCGTCGAAGCTCGGCGCGAGGGAGCTGCGGGACAAGTATTACCTGTTCTGGGCGAGGGAGACGAAGGCTCACCCGCGCACCAGGGTCCTCCCCGCCGAAGCCATCGACATGTATCCGGGAGGTTACTACTATTTTTCTCTGTTCTTCCACTGTGGCCTTTGTCCTCCGTATTCTGAGTTTTTCTGCGATGTGATGAACACGTACGGATTCCACCTCCTCGATTTCACCCCGAATGCCGTCCTCACTTTGGCTGTTTTCGCACATCTGTGCGAAAACTATGTCGGGGTCCATCCAAACGTAGCTCTCTTCCGCCACTTCTTCACACCTAGAGTAGAGTCTGGATCCCCACTCTCCGGCGGTATCTCCTGGATCTTCAGGCTCAACAAGAAGGAGGCGTACTTGATTGGAGAGCTCCGCGGCAAGTGGGAGGAGTGGAGGGCTGATTGGTGCTGGGTTATGGAAGAGGAACCCCAGCAGTTTACCTCACCGCGCCGGACTGCAATAGTGCGCGGCAAGGATTGGAGTGATTTGGCCCCGGAGGACGATAAGCTGCAGATTGCCCTTACTAGGATCCTTCGCCTCCGGGCCGCCAACCTTACTGTAGGTGAAGTTGGAGCTGATTTCCTTCACCGCCGCATTGCCCCCCTGCAGGAGAGGAAGAGGCCTGCTTGGGAGTTCGGTAGCGCGGCAGACCGCATGAGGCTGCGCCCCGGGCTGAATTATAACTTCACCGTCTTGGAACTCAAGGGGATGGTCCGGGAGCTGTTCAAACATGACCCCAAGCACCCGGAGTGGTTCAGACCGTCGGACGGAGTAGTTCCATTGTGCAACAACTCTGCCCTTAGTGCCATCCGCGCGGCAATGCCTGAGTGCGACTCCCATGGGGTTGTTCCCACTTGGCTGACGCCTTCAGAGGAGACCGTGCAGACCTTCTTCGACAGCCTGGTCGAACGGCCACGCAACCCCGAAGAGAAGAAAGGTCTCACCCGCGCGACCACCGAGCGAGATGTGGCATATATAGCCACCAGAATGGAGGAGGCCGCCGCAGCTGCGGCTGCGGGTGAGTTTGGGTACACCGTGGACGAAGCGGAAGCAGCGGACGCGGTGAGCCAGGCCAAGGAGGAGGAGATCCTCAAACTGCTGAGGCCCGCGGGGAAGCTTGCCGCGGAGCTTGCCGGGTAGCCTGCCGGGGAGCCTGCCGGGACGGGCGAGGCCGCCGGGCAGGGCACCGAGTCCAGTGAGCCCGCCGAGGAAGGGGACGCCGAATCTGGCGATTCTGACGAGGACTCTGGCGGGTCACTGAACCTCGACGACGCCTCCTCATCCACAGAGAACTCTCCGCCACCACCAAGTCCTCCGCCACAGCCGAAGAAGCGCCTCCGCAAGGCCACTGAGACGGCGAGGTAGCCAGCACCTCGACAGCAGCCGCAGCGTCGCTCGACGCGTACGACGAGCAAGGTTGTCAAGGAGGCGCCCCGTGCCCCAGCGGCAAGCGGAGGGGGATCTTCCCGGAGCGGTTCTGGTGTCCCTTCTGCCCCTCGGTCCTCGGCGACGACCGGAGCGGGGTCTTCGCAGCCCACGGCTCCGGAGCCCGCCAAGCGCCCGAGGGAGCCTTCTCCTCCAGCTCCTCGCGCTGGGACACGCGAGGCGGAATTTGACATCTCCGCCCTTAGCTCCGACGAGGAGGAGGAAGAGTAAGCACTTGCATCTTTCATTTCTTCTGATTCTTGTTGTTCTTGTCGTGATTTCTCTTTGCTTAACTCTGATCTTGTTTGGCTTCCAGGACCTTGACCCAGAGGATGGCAAAGAGGGCCAAGATCCCTGTGGTTGACCTCGAGGACGACGAGCCTGTCGCAGCGACGGGGGATGCGCCAACGACAAACTTGCCGGACCAGCCTGCTGCTCCGGAGAGCAGCCCCCAGCGCAGCCCCCAGCGTAAGTCTTGTGTTCACTTTTTTTTTGCTTGACGGGCGCGCTCAAGCTTCTTATCCTTGCTAACATCTCGTTCGCTTGTTGTCTTGTGCAGAAATGGAGCCTCAGCCGCAGGAGCATCAAGAGACCGCCCCCGACGAGCCGCTTGTTCCACCCTCCCCACCAAGGAGGAGCTCCCCGGCGAGGGACAACGCTCCGCCAAGGATGGGTACTCCGCCAAGGGCGAGTACCCCGCCAAGGGCGAGCACCCCGACAAGGGTGAGCACCCCGCCAAGGGAAGGCGCCAGCGGCCCTCCGCCGGCGGGGGCTTCTACTACGCCGCCAAGGGAGAATCCCCAGCGAGGGACCCCATTACTGAGGAGGCCCGCGCAGGTAACTCTTGCACTTTCCTTCTTTCGAATTCTTCTTTTTGGATATTTGCTTGACGGTTCTTTATTTTCTTTTTCTTCTGGTTGTCAGGCCCGCCCGCCCCGGAGCTGATGGAAACGGAGACCATCGCCGAGGAGGACGTACGCGACGGTGCTGGCGACGCCACCACCGCTGAAGGAATGGCGGGCGCTGATGAGCCAACCGCCGAGGAGACCGCCCCGACCGCTGACGCGGCAGCTGGGGAAGGGACCGGCGACCGTACTGCTGGCCCTGAGGCCGCAGGAGCGCCAGATGCTGCACCGGCCGCCGACCCCTCCGCCCCCGCGGCTGGGTCGGGCGTCTATCTGGAGGCTGCCAACGGGGTCTTCATTCAAGTCACGTGGGCGTCCTCATCAAGGGCACCCGCGGAGGGGGAGAGCTTTGACGGAGAAGTTCTTGCCTCCACCGGGCTGAGGGTTGTCGACGCGCCCGGCAGCAGCAACGAGCCCGAAGAGGAGCAACTCCTACGTCGACTCCTGGGCTTGTACCGGGCCAGGCAAGCCAAGCTGGAGTCCCGGGAGGCTCTGGCTGCCAAGGCCGATGCTGATCTGGAGAAGCGCGCCGCGGAGCTCCGCGCCGCCAACCAAGCGGCCCTCCGGAACTTGGCGGAGGAGCGCGAAGAGCTTGCTGAGGCGCACCAAGCGTTCATCCTCGAGAAGGCTGAGGTCGAGGAGCAGCAGCGACGGGCCGCCGAGGATCTGGCTCGGCCGGAGGGAGTGCTGAACCAGCGGAAAGTCGACCTCGATAGCCACGAGGACGACCTTACCGCGCGCGAACAGTCCATTGGCAGGGCTCTGCAGGAGGCGAGGGACGCCACTGCTGCCGCAGAGACCGCCAAGAGGGACCTGGAGGCAAGGGTGGCGCAGCTGGAATTGAGCTTGAAGACGAGCGAGGAGAGGGTTGCCGCGCTCAACTTGGCGCGGGAGAAGGACGCCCACACCAACTCGGAGCTGCAAGTCCGTCTCTCCGAGAAGGGCAAGGAGCTCAACGACGCCAGAGACTCCATTGCAGATTTGGAGCTGATGGTTTCCACCCTCAGCGACTCACTTGACGCCGCCCGAGACCGCGAAACGAAGCTGAAAGATGATCTTCGTGCTGAGAGGGCCCTGCTGGACAGCGCCGCCGTCTTGCAAAACAACTTCCAGCGGACGGTGGAGCAGTGGACCGAGGAGCTCATCGCCTCCGCCGTCAACATCGACAAGGAGATGGTGGCGCTGAGGGCGGAGCACCTCGTGTACTCCCCCGACGAGAACCTCCCCCACAGCGCCAAGCTGAGCTTGTTCTTCAGAGGAGTGGCGCCGGCCCTCGCGCAGCTACGGGAGAGGGTCCCCACGCAGCTGGCTAACGAGGCGCGCCGGCTTTGCATGGGTACTATGGAGCGGGTGTTGACGAAGATCGTCTACCGCAACCCCGAGATCAATATTGAGAACGTCCTCCGGACCTTGCCGCCCGAAGCTGACATGGAAGCGCTGAAGGCACGAGTTGCCCACATCGTGGCCAAGGCGGGCAAGATCAAGAGGGTTGATGGAGACCGTGTAGACTAGGCTCCCTTCTTTCTGCTTCCCTTGCCGCTGTCGATTAAGCCATGGGTAGTAATTGGTCAGAATAGCGGCAAGTTATCTTGTAATATAACCTTATTTTGGATAGTCAATGCAGTGTTATCTCCCTTGCTTTGTTCCTTCACTTTGTATGCTTCTCACCCTACGCTTCTAGGGAACTTGCTGCCAAAGGGACCCTTGCCGTGAGCGCGGAGTGCGGGACTTCAGCTGCCTGCTGGCAATGCCCTTGCCGGCAAGAAAGCTTGCCGCAGCTAGTCGCAGCACACTTAGATTGCTGAGCGAACTCGAAAACGAAGTAAGGGCGTGACACTTGTCGCAGCTCACTTAAGCCGTTGAGTGTGCTCGAAACAAAGTAAGGGTGCGGCTAGCCACGGGTAGGTTCCTCCACGCACAGGTTTTCCATACAAAGTGTGGTTGTTCAAGGAAGACAACTAAAACTTTTAAAAATTTGAATTGCTCAAACTTTGGCAACTTATCTTTTGTGTTCCGTTTGCTTCTCGGCAAGGCTTTCTTTCCTTGAACAGCACTTGGTCCATACCACTGATGTTGGGGAAACTGGTCGCCCACGAACACCTATGGGACCGGAGCCCCTTCTACGGTACGGCAAGGGAGCGGAGGGAGCACGAAGAGAAGATCGAGGAGCACACGCGGGCAGTTTACCCATGTTCGGGCCGCACGGATGCGTAAAACCCTACTCCTGCCTTGGTTGTATTGAGTTCTTGGGCTCGGGAGCTTGAAGATCTACAGTACTAGCTACACCGAGCGAGGGAGTGATCAAGTTTCTGGGCTCGAACCCCCTCTACGTTGTGCATGGGCCTCCTTTTATAGCTTAAAGGGGTCACCGACAGGTGTCAACGTAGAAGAGGGTAAAAACGTAAAATCGGTGGTAGATGGAACAGTGCATGAACAGTGTATGCACAGTGGTCTATACCTAACCCTGACGGTGGGGGACAAGGGCATTGAATGCCCGTCGTCGTCACCCCAAAAGCGTCCGCCCGGGCGTCTCCGTTCGCCACGATGGTGGCCTCGTCACCTTGGCTCGCCGCCGTGTACCCCAGGCTGCACAGCCATCTGCCACGTGCCCCTGGAGGGGCCCCAGGGCGACGCGTGGACAGATGAGCTGGAGCGCAGGCACACAGCGTAAGCTTCTCCCGGCAAGCACCTTGCCGGGGTCGTCTTCTTGCCGGGCCTGGGAGCTTGTCGCTCTCCGGGTCTTGTCGGGGCGTGTGATGCGCCACGATATGTCTTCTGAGATGCTGTTTTCTGGTCTTCCTGGCAAGCTCCTCTTGCCAGGGTCCTGTGAAAATAGAGTGGTCTTGTGCTTGGAGCAGCCTTCCCGGCAAGCTCCTCTTGCCAGGGCCTTGTCCTTCTGACTTGTATACTTTGTTTTTGAATGGCTTCAAAGGAACTAGAGCGGGCTTTGGCGGGCACGTGGTGAGCCCGACCACGGGGTGCTACTACTGCCCGTGGACAAGTCGGGATACTAAGGTACCCCTACTTTAGTACACGGACAGTTATGTTATGGATGAAGAAACTGCTAGAGACTTTCTTGCTTGCAATGATTGATATGATCTTAAGAAATTATTTGCTAAGCTGAAAGAAAAGTCTTTGAGTATTAGAATGAAATATGACCCTGCTTTTGCTACTTCACCTATCTTTGTTACTGATAAGGATTATGATTTCTCTGTTGATCCTGGGTTAATTACTTTGGTTGAATCTGATCTTTCCATGGCTATGAATCTGAAACTGTTGTGGCACATCTTACTAAGCTGAATGATATAGCCACCCTATTTACCAATGGTGAAAATATTCGTTATTACTTTATCCTTAAGCTATTTCCATTCTCGTTAAAGGGTGATGCTAAGACATGGTTTAATTCTCTTGATCCTGGTTGTGTGCGTAGTCCCCAGGATATGATTTATTACTTCTCTGCTAAATATTTTCCTGCTCATAAGAAACAAGCTGCCTTACGGGAAATATATAACTTTGTGCAAATTGAAGAAGAGAGTCTCCCACAAGCTTGGGGGAGGCTTCTACACTTACCTAATGCTTTTCCTGATCATCCTCTTTAGAGGAATGAAATACTTGATGTCTTTTATAATGGACTAACTGATGCTTCCAGAGACCACCTGGATAGTTGTGCTGGTTGTGTTTTCAGGGAAAGAACAGTTGATCAAGCGGAATTACTATTGAATAATATGCTGGCCAATGAAAATAATTGGACACTTCCTGAACTAGCCCCTAAGACAACTCCGAAAAAAAGGGGAGTTCTATTCTCAGTCCTGAAGATATGCAAGAGGCAAAGAAATCTATGAAAGAAAAAGTTATTAAAGCTGAAGATGTTAAGAATTTACCGCCTATTGAAGAAATACATGGTCTTGATAACCCGACATTGGTAGTAAAGGTAAATTATCTTTATAGATTTGATGAAGGTGATATTCCCCGTTATAAGTCTGCTAGCCAATGCTTAGATGAGTTTGACAATTTTATTGTGAAGTAAGAAAACTTCAATGCTTATGTTGGTAGACAATTGCAGCGTAATGCTTATATGATTGAACACTCGAGTGATTATATGTCTAGTATTAAAGGTGAATTGAAACTCATTAGTAGAACAAGTACTTAAGGCTCAGAATGATTTGTTCAATGAATTAAATAGTAAGAATAATGACTATGATGTTAGAGTTGCAACTAGAGGTGGTAAAGTGACTCAGGAACCTTTGGATCCTGAAGGCCACCATAAGAGCATTGAGAAAGATTCTCATTGAGCTAATTTAGATGCACCTAGTTCTTCTAAGAAGAAGAAAAAGAAAAATGATAGGTTTTTGCATGCTTCTAGTGAACCTGTAGCTGACACACCTGAGAATCCCAATGATATCTCTATTACTGATGCAGAGACACAATCTGGTAATGAACATGAACCTAATGATAATGTTAATGATGATGTTCATGATGATGCTTAACCTAGCAATGATAATGATGTAGAGATTGAACCTGCTGTTGCTCTTGATAACCCACAATCAAAGAATCAATGTTATGATAAGAGAGACTTTGTTGCTAAGAAGCACGGTAAGGAAAGAGAACCATGGGTTCAGAAACCCATGCCTTTTCCTCCTAAACCATCCAATAAAAAGGATGATGACGATTTTGAGCGCTTTGCTGAAATGATTAGACATATCTTTTTGTGTATGTGTTTGACTGATATGCTTAAAACAAATCCTTATGATAAGTATATGAAAGATATTATTACCAACACAAGAAAGATACCTGAAGTAGAAATTTCCACCATGCTTGCCAATTACACTTTTAAGGGTGGAATACCTAAGAAACTAGGAGATCCAGGAGTACCTACTATACCTTGCTCCGTCAAAGGGAACTATGTTAAAACTGCTTTATGTGATATTGGAGCCGGTGTTAGTGTTATGCCTCTCTCTTTATATCATAGACTTGACTTGAGTAAGTTGACACCTACAAAAATATCTTTGCAAATGGACGATAAATCAACTGCTATACCTATCGGTATTTGTTAGGATGTGCCTGTTGTGGTTGCAAATGTTACTATTCTAACGGACTTTGTTATCCTTGATATTCCTGTGGACGATAGTATGTCTATTATCCTTGGTAGACCCTTTTTGAATAATGCAGGGGCTGTTACTGATTGCAACAAAGGCAATGTCACTTTTCATGTCAATGGTAATGAGCATACGGTACACTTCCCGAGGAAGCAACCTCAGGTCCACAACATCAATTCTATTGGAAAAATTTCAGCTATTACTATTGGAGGTTTTGAATTTCCTCTTCCTACTGTCAAGAAGAATTATGATATTCTTACTATTGGGGACATATATATCCCCATTGAGGTAACCTATTGTTATTCAAAAATTCTCTGGTTTCATGTTAATCAGAAAGAGTTTATTAACAAGACCTGATCAACCTTGTTAAAGGATTCCTTTTGATGAGCATGAGATGGGTGAATCTAGATAGCACAACCTTCTGTACCGTCCTTTTACTTTCTGTTAATTAGATTAAATAAAGAAAAAATATTATTTTCTGTCTGTTTCTAGACTTATCCGTGCAATAAAAAAATACCCCGAAAATAAAAGTTCTCCAAATGCCCTGAAAATGAATATGATTTTTTCTAGAATATTTGGGAATATATGGCACAGAAAACATAGAGAGGGGAGCCAACATCTGGCCATGAGGGTCCAGGGCGTGCCCCCTGCCTTGTGGGCCCCACGTGGCCCCCTCCAATTATTCCAGCACCCACACTCTCCTTCTTCCTCCCAAAAAAATCACTATCCAGCTCAAGCACAAGTTCTAGCTCATCTTGCTGCCATTTTCGATCTCCTTGCTCAAAGCTCCATTCACAAAACTGCTTGGCGAGATTGTTCCTTGGTATGTGACTCCTCCACTGGTCCAATTAGTTTTTGTTCTAGTGCTTTATTTATTGCAAATTTTTGCTGCTGTGGTGACCTTGTTCTTGAGCTTGCATGTCAAATTTCTTTGGTCCCAAGTAGTTCTAATGCATGGTATAGTCTCTAGACACTTGTAGGACTTGTTGCTATCAATTTTGTTGAGTTTGGTTCACTTTTATTTCGAGTTACTACAAATTTCAGAAATTTTCAGTGGAGGAAAATGATAAAGAGATTGTTGAGAGGCTCCTCCAGTAAAGTTAAGAGGATAAGAAGAAGGAAGAAAATAAGAAGCCCAAATATAATCTTCCTCGCACTGCGGAAGTTCGGCCGTGTGAATGGCCTTGTAATGAGTTCATGGAAGCCGCTGGGATTTACGAAGACTTTTATTATTTGTCAAACAATGCAGGCCTGACCGACTTCCTACACGACGAGCGTGAATAGTATCTCTTACTCACTAATATTTTCAAGCAAAACTTCCATTTTCATGCTAAGAAATCACCACCTTCAGTGGAGTTTCGTTTATATGATGAGTCTAAGGAGATGTCATTCTTTGAATTTTGTGAAGAATGCAAGGTACCCTTTGCTGGTAGTCTTGATGAACCACGTCGTGAAGATGTTGAAGGGTTTATTGACATGATAGCTTTAGGGGAAAGTAGGTAAGTTTCAGGGGCAAGAATTACTAGTATATATTTTCCTGTTCTGCCCTACTTTGTAATATTTGATAGTAGATGTTTAATTGGTCGCGGGAACAGTGGAAATCTTAGTGCCACTAATATTGTCATTTTGTGCCATGCTTTGTTTCAAGACACAACTTTTAGTTTGGGTGCCGTCGTTGCTAAACGATTAAGTCTGAACCGCACCAAGGGTCCCGTCTTTGGAGGCATCTTTGCTTCTTGCCTTGCCGAACATTTTAGAATACCTATTAGGCATCATGAGAAGGAAGAAAAATTGCTTGCCCCTATTTATCTAGATTATAAGAGTATGATAGCACATGATTTTATTGTTAAAGACGAGGAGAATCTGCTTAATTATAAATTGAAGTTTGATGAGAAATATTGTGAGATTGTTACCTTGCCTGCACCATCTCTGTTTGATTTGTTTTCATGCATATACCTCGTTTAATCAGATGCCTTCTACAAGTACCAGAGCCGGGCACAAGCGTCAGAGCCTTAGCCGGAGCCACCACTCGACCCTTACCGACAGTCTGTTTATAGGTGAGACGCGGATGAGATGGCCAACCAGTGGCAACCAGAGGACGCCTCTCAGTACACCAGAGACAGTAGCTTCGATCTGTGGCCATAGACCAACTTAGGCCAAAAGCCTAAGCTTGGGGGAGTACGTGTTTCTCACTTACTTTACTTTCAAGTTCACACACTTATTCTAGTCGTCGGTGCTCACACTCTTTCATTGTACTATCCATGCTAGTTTCAATTCTTTTCTTAGTCTTTTTCTTGCGTGTTAGAAAATCCTTAAGAAAAACAAAAAAATAGTTGTAGCTTTTATCTAGTTTGCTTTCCATGTGTGTAGTAGTAGTAACTAAAAGGAAACCCAAAAATATTTCTCGTTCTTCTTTTGCTTGTTGAGAGCTTTCCCGTGTAAATAGTTTCTTTTCTTTTCTTTGGGGGTCAAGAGCAGAAGACCATGATAGAAATGCTTAGTGGCTCTCATATGCTTTACTTTTAATTTAACCATGAGCCATATTACCTTGCCTACTCTCTTGTATTAAATGCTTGCAGATTCCAGCTTAGTCCAATGCACGTGCACTATTATTATTATCCACACAGTTCGGTTGTGCGAGTAAAAGGCAATAGTGACGATATATGATGAATTGATTGAGATGAGAAAAGCTGGTATGAACTCGACATCTCTTGTTTTTTGTAAATATGATAGTTCATCGTTCTCGATTTAGCTTGTTATGAATGAAACATGCTTGCAATGACAATTAGAGATCATAACTGCTTATGCCATGCTTAATTAGCTAGGAGTTTATAATGGTCTATCTTGCGTGCCAACATGATATTAAAATGGTTGTGATGTGGTATGATAGGGTGGTATCCCCCTTTGAACGATTCAAGTGGTTTAACTTGGCACATGTTCACAAATGTAGTTGAAACAAAATGAACATAGCCTCCACGATATTTATGTTCATGGTGATTTATATCCTACTCATGTTTGCATTCACTGTTAATTAATTTTAATGCATGTTCATGATTGTTGTCGCTCTCTAGCTGGTCGCTTCCCAGTCTCTTTCTAGCCTTCACCTATACTAAGCGGGAATACTGCTTGTGCATGCACTTCCATAAACCCCAAAGTTATTCCACAAGAGTCCACCATACCTTCCTATATGCAGTATTTACCTGTCGTTCCAAGTAAATTTGTTTGTGCCAAACTCTAAACCTTCAAATAAAATTCTGTTTTGTATGATCGAACAGCTCATGTATCAACTAGGGTTGTCTATATCTTCCATGCTAGGTGGGTTACTCTCACGATGACTGGACTCCGCTCATCATTCATGAGAAAATGGCTGGTAATCGGGATGCCCAGTCCCATGCTCAAATCATAATAATTAAGCAAAACTCCCCCAGGGCTATTGCTTGTTTGGACGGTACCTGGTGGATTCGGATGGCCGTGGAGTGTGCTTGTTGGTGGTTGGGGGAGTATAAACTTTACCATTCTGTTTGGGAACCGCCTATAATGCGTGTAGCATGGAAGATATCGAGATTCTTGGTTGCTATGTTGACAATGAGAGTATACCGCTCAAAATATTATTCATCTCTATTTAAAAATCGAGCTCTAGCACCTCTACAAATCCCTGCTACCCTCTGTGAAGGGCCTATCTATTTACATTTATGTTGAGTCATCATCCTCTTATTAAAGAGCACCAGTTGGAGAGCACCTCTGTCAATTGCATGCATTGTTATTAATTTGCATTGAGTATGATTGTGACTGGATCTCTTTTACCATGAATTACAATGTCTAGTCAGTCCTTGATCTTGAAAGGTGCTCTGCATTTATGTTTTGCGGTCTCAGAAAGTGTTGTCATCCGAGGTTTATTATTATTGCTCACTAGTTGATTATGCCATTAATATGAGTGGACATGAGACCTGAAAGTTATTGTGAATGTGGTTAGTTCATTATCTTTGTTGAAAACTTGAATGTTGGCTTGACATATTTACAACAACAAGAGCAACCAGAGTTTGTCAAAGTTTTTCTTTATCACTTTTAGTTTATCAACTGAATTGCTTGAGGACAAGCAAAGGTTTAAGCTTGGGGAAGTTGATACGTCTCCAACCTATCTACTTTTCCAAACACTTTTGCCCCTGTTTTGGACTCTAACTTGCATGATTTGAATGGAACTAACCCTGACTGACGCTGTTTTCAGCAGAATTGCCATGGTGTTATTTTTGTGCAGAAATAAAAGTTATCGGAATGACCTGAATCAACGGAGAATTATTTTGGAAAATATAAAAAATATCTGCGGTAAGATCGATGCCAGGGGGCCCACATCCTATCCCCGAGGGTGGGGGCGCGCCCCCCTACCTCGTGGCCCCCTGTTGCTCCACCAACGTACCACCAGACTGCATATATTCACTTTCGAGGAGAAAAAAAATCAGAGAGGAAGAATTATCGCATTTTACGATACGGAGCCGCCGCCATGCCCTAATCTCTCTCGGGAGGGCTGATCTGGTGTCCGTTCGGGGCTCCGGAGAGGGGAGATCGTCGCCATCGTCATCATCAACCTTCCTCCATCACCAATTCCATGATGCTCACCGCCGTGCGTGAGTAATCCTATCGTAGGCTTGCTGGATGGTGATGGGTTGGATGAGATTTACCATGTAATCGAGTTAGTTTTGTTAGGGTTTGATCCCTAGTAATCGAGTTAGTTTTGCCATGATTTCAGATCTGAACCTATTATGTTTTCATGAATATGTGTGTGTTCTTGATCCTATCTTGCAAGTCAATAGTCACCTACTATGTGTTATGATCCGGCAACTCCGGAGTAACAACAATCGGGACCACTCCCGATGATGACCGTAATTAGAGGAGCTCATGTATTCACTATGTGTTAATGCTTTGGTCCGGTACTCTATTAAAAGGAGGCCACTACAGGAATCGGCTAATTTGTCGTCTGTGGGGGTCTTCGCCTTCAGCTTTTTGTCGTGCCTGACGGCAAAGACAACTTTTGCCGTCAGCTGCTGATGGAAAAGAATTACTGACGTCAAAGAGTACTTTGTCGTCTTCCAAAAAAAACACAGACGACAAAGTCCTTAGTTTGCCGCCAGCCAATAAAATCACAGACGGCAAAAAATCTTTGTCGTGTGTATTTTTATCCGCAAACGACAAAGAATTTTTGCCATCTGTGTTTGTTTTTGACAGACGGCAAAGAAGAAGCACAACATGCGGATTGATCTCTTGGATCATTGACATGGCAAAATCTCAGCCACACCAGCCCATAACTCACGACCCCATCCCACCACTCCTGTAGCACAGTTATCCACCCATGATGCACGCATCCCCACATCGCACGCGCCCTTCTCTCCTTCTTGTTCTCCCTCCTCTCTCCCCGCTCGCTCTTCGTCCCAAGAAGCCGCACGCAGCCGGCCTCGGCCCTCCCCACTGAGAAATCACCTCAGGCCCCGGACCTCCCTTGTCGCCCGAGCAGCCACAGGCGGCCGGCCATGGTGCCACCGGCCCCATCCCTCCCTTGCCGGCCCGCGTAGCCGGAGGAGGCCCGCCATGGCGCCGCTGTCCCCGGTGCTTCCTCGTCGCCCCGAGCAGCCAGAGGAGGCCGGCCATGGCGCCGCCGGCCACGTCCCTCCCTCGCCGCCCCGAGTAGCCGGAGGAGGCCAGCCATGGCACCGCCGGCCCTTCCTCGCCGCCCCGAGTAGATGGAGGAGGCCAGCCATGGTGCCGCCGGACCCGACCCTCCCTTGCCGCAGGAGGCCCGCCATGGCGCCGCGGCCTGGAACCTCCAGCGTCGCCCTGAGCATCCGCAGGCGGCCCGCCATGGCGCTGCCGTCCCCGAGCCTCCCCCGTCGCCAGAGCAACAGAACGTGGCCGGCCATGGCACCGCCGGTCCCCGCCCTCCCCGTGGCTGCGTGCAGCCTCATGTGGCAGGCCCTGCTCCCCAGCGCCGCCGGCCCCGAACCCTTCGCCCCTTTGCCCCGACCATCGTCGCCCTGAGCAGCCACACGCCGCCGTCCCCGTCCCTCGGTGCGGCGACCTTCTTCACCTCCCTCCAAGAATGCCATTGCCCTGACCATTGCACTTAATTTTTGGATGTTAGTAATTGTTATTAATTGCTATGTGTGTGTACCTGCAAAAAATTTGATGCCCACTGTGTACATTGTGCCGCGAATTTATGAGTGAAAAGTGGGTGAGGTGTGCAAAACTACGACGGTGATGGGTTTGTTAATGCTGGTGGTTTAGCTTTTTAATCATCAAAAAGCAATTTGCCGTCTATGATGATTCCGGGTGACGGCAAACTTGGAATTTGAGTCACGGCAGAGACCCTGTTATTTGCCGTCTGTTAATTGTTTTAGTGACGGCAAAATCTTTTTGCTGTCTGCCCTATAACAATCTGACGGCAAAGTACTCTTTGCCGACTTTGGGTTTGCCGACTACGTTTGCCGTCAGCAACTTACGGCAGAAACTTTGCCGTCTGTATTTATGCCTTTGCCGTCTATACTTGCCTGACGACAAACTTCATGATTCCAGTAGTGGGCCTTAATATCCCATAGTTTCCACTAGGATCCCGCTGCCACGAGAGGGTAGGACAAAAGATGTCATGCAAGTTCTTTTCCATAAGCACATATGACTATACTCGGAATACATGCCCACATTACATTGATGAACTGGAGCTAGTTCTGTGTCATCCTAGGTTATAACTTTTACATGAGGAATTGCATCCGACATAATTCCCCATCACTGATCCAATGCCTACGAGCTTTTCACATATTGCTTGTTGCTTATTTACTTTCCCGTTGCTAGTGTTACAAAAACTACAAAAATACTACCGTTACTTTTATTGATGTTACCGCTATCTCCATATTACTTTGCTACTAAACTACCTTGCTGCAGATACTAAGTTTCCAGGTGTGGTTGAATTGACAACTCAGCTGCTAATACTTAAGAGTATTCTTTGGCTCCCCTTGTGTCGAATCAATAAATTTGGGTTGAATACTTTACCCTTGAAAACTGTTGTGATCCCCTACACTTGTGGGTTATCACCCTATAACCATAAACCTTCAAGTTCTTGTATGATACCTCCTTACATGACCAAACTCTCTGAGGAATATCACCTGCAAGAGGAACTGAGGGAGATAGGTTAACCACATACATAGCATTCATCAATGCTTCAACCCAAAATGAATTAGGTAAATGAGCATGAGAGAGCATAGCTGTGACCCTCTCTGTGAGTATCATGTTCATTCTTCTACAAGACCATTGAGCTGAGGTGTCTTTGGCGGACTCTTCTCAAGCCTAATGCCAAACTTTCTACAATACCTTTCAAAAGGCCCTTGGTATTCACCACCATTATCTGATCTTACGCACTTCAATTTCCTTCCAGCTTCTCTTTCAACCTTGGCATGGAACTCCTTTAAGGCTTCAAGCGTCTGGTATTTGTGTTTCAGCACATACACGAAAACCTTTCTGGAATGATCATCAATAAAAGTCACGAAGTATAATGCTCCACCATGAGATTTTCGGTCATGGAGCAAACATCAGTGTGCACAATATCAAGAACATTTTCTGCACGATGTGGAGGGATTGTACGAAATGGAACCCTATGTTGTTTGCCAGCAAAACAATATGTACAAGTTTCAAGGATATACCTTTCAACTCCGGGAGGTAATCCATGCGACCGAGAGCGTGCATGCTCTTCTCACTCATATGCCCAACCCTCTTGTGCCACAATTCAATAGATGTGTATTTTTCAGCAATGTTCAACACCTCATTGCACAACTTGGTTTTAGGCACATAGAGATTACCTTGCTTACTTCCTCGAGCCACAATCAAAGAGCCTTTGGTGAGCTTCCACTTTCCTTCAACAAAAGAACTGGAATGTTTGATGTCGTCAAGGTTGCCCACTGACAACAAATTCATCCTTATATCGGGAACATGTCTCACATCATCGAGCACCAATCTACAACCAGTGTTTGTTTCAATGCATATAGAGCCCTTGCCAACTACTATTTCCCATGACCCGAGACCTAGATAGTTCTATTGGTTCTCATAGGAGGGCATTCCTGGAAAAAAGATGCCTCCACCCACGCACCCACCCCCACCCTCTCCGGCGATCTCCCTAGTTGACAACTGATTTCTTCATCTGCTCCGGTGATTGGCTTCGGCGTTCTCTGTGGATCACTCTAATACCCATATCAAATGGGTTCCCGTGGTGGCTCTACCCTTGGCTTGGATTTCTCCAGGGGCCTCAAGTTTGCGGATGAGATCTACAGATCTGCAGGGCTTTCGGTGCATCCTATGGATGGGAGGCGCTCTTTCAAATTAGTGGTTTCCTTCAGCCATCACATCTTTCATCTTGATGATGATCTAGTGGCGGCGGCCCTTGAATCGGCGATCGGAGGTTCTGCCGTTGATCTATGTGTTTCCCACATCTCGGGCAAGCTTTTTGCTTTCCATGTTTCTTGCAAGCAGGTTGGATTTTATATCATGGATCTTCGTTCGTTCTCCTGTGATGATTTCAAATGCTATTTTAATCTTTGGGGCAATGGGGGACCTAATTGGGAAAGAGAAGTGAATATTTGGAGAAAAGACTGTGATGCAGAATGGATTTTCGTTAGTCCTAATAAGCGACGTTCTTCCATGGCGCTTCTGGCCATGCATAAGCCTCCAGCTCATTCCTCCATCAAATCTATACACTCAATGAAGAAGAAATTATCTTTTGCTACTTTTTAACACTACACTGCTTGTCGTGGTTATCGTTTCCCAGCGTCTGAAGACCATATCCAATCTGTCCTTGAGGGTGGATATGATTTAACACCTCATGAGAGAGTTGTTATTCACCCTCCTCCACCTGCTGATCTTCAATGGACGGTGGCAAGGCCACCTATCACTTTTGGCACAGTTGGATCATCCTCACTGCCGGCGGGTACCTCGGCTGCCCCTCAATTTTCGGCGGTGCATCAGCCGAACCCTCCTCCCGTGATCGACGTGAACAGTTCAACAATCTTGGAGGGGCCATGCATGCATGGCATAGATTCTTCTGGGCTGAACCCTTTGGACCATGAGCCCTCACCTCAGCAACACCAGGAGCCCTTGGACAGTGGGCCTTTTTGAAGGATATTGGGCTTTCCACCACCCTGGGGAATAAGGGGCCTCCTCCGCCATCCATGTCACCTGGCCCCGCTATTCCTTCCTCACAGGAAGCGGCTGCTCAGTTCTCCTCTATGGTCAATGACATGGTGGACCGGATTTTGACCTGTTCAGCTTGTTCTCAGCAGGGCCACCTGTCATCGTCTTGTGGAATTTGAATAGTCTGCTCGGCTTGCTCTCGCTTGGGTCACTCTAAAAAAGATTGTAATGATTTCGCTCAATGTAACGGATTGGCTTGGAAACCGATTCTGCAGCGGCAATACTCTCATTTCACGGCATCGCCTGCCTCTCTTGGAAATCGCTCCCCGGTTAATGCGTGCGACCCCAAGGTCACATCGCCTCTCCCATCTAGCTCATATCCCGCCGGCGACCATATTCGCATCCCTGCTCCACCGCCACCACCTCCATCGATGTCGCACACGATTTCGGCACAACAGCCTGCCATGGCCAACTACGAGCTTGACCCAGAGTGCTTCGTCCCGGCGGGCCATCACATCATTGATGGTGTTGCGTTCATGATTCCTTGCACCTTCATCAATCCTCCTTCCCGCCCTGCTAGACGCCATGAAGATTACATGGTGGCAGAGGTGATGCCCGCGCCGCCGTCGGTCGAAGCTGGCCAGGTCAGAGAAGCAATTGTCTTCTTCCTGCAAAACAGAGGTATCTTAGTCCTCTCTGCACAGCCGTGGTTCTATGGGGTTGGTTTGCTCCAAGTACGTGATCTTGCGGTCCGTTTTAGTTTAATCCAGCATGCTCCTTTCGATCTTGGCAATGACCGCTTCGTGTGTTTTATGAAGCATGATGATGGAGACAGTTTTAAGCGGGTGCATGGATTTTGGTACTGGCTGGTTGATGTTCATTGGCATTCCACTTGACTATCGCACCACTGAGCACATCTCTCAAGCTGTTAGTACCTTCGGAAAGTTTATTTCCTGGAACAGTGAGGATCCATATCTTGTTAGAACTATCGTTCATGCCAGCTTCCCGGACACTCCTTTGGTCCCCTGTGATGTTGTGTTTGGTGATTATGCTGAGTGGGGAGGGGCTAGAGTTTCATGGACTGCTGCCTGCTATGTTCTGTGGGCTGATTTTGCGGATCAAATGCCAAATGATGAAGATCCAATGCCACTTGATGGAAATCCTCATCCTTTGCCTGGTAACCTGGTACCTGACAACTTGCCTTTCGTTTTACCGCCATTCCCTCAGCTTGGTTGGAATGATTTACCTGAACTCCCCCCGGAGCAACCTGATGTGGCAGGTTGGGGTCATGCAGTTTGGGGAGAGGAGGAGGAAGTTAATGGCCCTCACCAGAAGCCCCTCCAGAGAAAGAGCAGGTTTCGATTGTTATTGATCAGCTAGAAGAGTCAGTGTCCTCTCAATCCCTGCAGGCTAACAACCAGCAACAGGAGGAGCCAGAAATACCTCAAATGGCCATTGTACCGTACCAGCCACCTCTGTTCCAACAGCAGCAAGTTTTTGTGGGCATGATTAAAATTGTTGCTGGCCCAGTGCTTCCTCCTGAGATGGTTTGGAGGTGGTCTTTTGAATCAATGATGCCAGATATTGCCATCTCAAAAGTTCCCACTTCTCTGTTCCTATAACCTATGAGTTCGGTTTTCCTCCCCAGGAAATTATGGTCAATTGAGTTTGATGAGAGTGCGAGCTTCTCCTCTCTGATGCCGCAGCAGGAAGGTTTGGTCTCTCCTCTGAAGATAGCCTCTTCTTTAGTTAAAAGACCTATGGCCAGAGGTCTCTTTCATGCTGCGGTAATGTCTGTCGACCGTATGGTGTTTGTTGCACAAAAGGAGAAACATATGAACAAGATCCAAACCAAGAAGCGGAAAGTAGTTCCAGTGGTGGACTCTTCGGTACGGAGATGTACTCGGAGCACTGCCAAATTTGATGGATACAAAAATTTGGTTTTTTAGCAGCTAGTTTCACAGCCACGGAAGAAGCGGCCACACTCCAAACCTGTGAATGCGCCAGTCAAGCTACAATATTCCAACACTGAAGAGGGGCCTGATCCGAAGGCGGATGCTGCTGGAATACCGCCTTACACCCCAATTAAGGTGCTACAAGCCGTTGGAGCAGAATTGGAGATTGATCACCAGCTCCTAACGACGGAGAAGCTTATGGCTGATCCCAAGGAGCACTCTTCTTCATCGCAGGGTTAATGTTGATGACGCCATATGCTGGGTTTTGCAAGCCCTCCAAATTTGCTAGTTATCTTTTAAGCTTTTTTGTTATGATGAGAACATTGATGTAGACTATGATGATATCCTGGGTACTGTTGAACCTTGTGTGACACTATGTGCCACGCAGTTGCTTTTATTTTTCTACTCTGTTATCTATGAGTTGAAGTATTACCCGTAGCTGGAAAATTCTGTGTTGGAACGTGAGAGGGCTAAATTCAAACGCCCGTCAGTGTGTTGTGAGGGAGAAAGTTGCTGATAGCCAATGCGCAGTCCTTTGTCGGCAGGAGACCAAGTTATCCTCCACTGATCGCGCTCTTATTAAAAAGATTTGCCCTCATTGCTACGATTGTTTCATCGAATCACCCTCTAGTGGGGCCTCGGGGGGTATCTTAATTGTTTGGCGTTCAGATATATTAACTGGCAAGTTAATCTGGGTGAAATCATTTGGAATCATAGTTAACTTTACCTCTGTTCATAGCAAGGAGTCATGGACCCTAGTGAACGTCTATGGACCTTGTCAGGGTGCTTTGAGAGATGATTTTGTCTCTTGGTTATATGGTCTTGATATTGACCCTGATGAAAATTGGATGCTAATGGGTGACTTCAATTTCATAAGATCTCTGGATAACAGAAACCTCCCTGGTGGTGATATAAATGACATCTTCATATTCAATGAAATTATTGGGCATTTGGGCTTACTTGAGCTACCGCTGAAGGGCAGAAGATACACTTGGTCCAATATGCAGGACTCACCTTTACTGGAACAACTAGATTGGGTGTTCACTTCTGCGAATTGGATACTCCAATATCCAATGACACATATTACTCCCCTGGCCAAAACAGCTTCAGATCATGTACACTGTTTAGTTTCCATTAGCACCACTTTACCCAAGGCACATATATTTCGTTTTGAAAACTATTGGGTCCAACAACCTGGTTTTCTGGAGTGTGTGCAATCGGTGTGGGAGCAAAAATCCAATAAGTCTCAGATATCTGCAGTAATAGTTGACAAACTGAAAGCCCTGAGATATGCATTGAAAAAATGGCAGAAGAGCCTCTCTCACATAAAGAGTTTACTTCAGAAGAGTAACTGGGTCATACTCTGGTTTGAGGAGCTAGAGGAGCTCAGACCCCTGTTGTCAGGGATATGACTAGCAGGTATAAACCGGCTATTGTAAACCGGCTTAGTTATATTATACTTGGTTGTAATATTTTAGTAGAAACTACGGCCCGTGAGATTTCAAGGCCCATGTATAGAAGTGTGGTTTGTAAACCGCCATGAGATGTAACTTGAGAGATAAGAAAGAAAAGATAGAAACCGAGGCGGACACAGATATGAGCCGGCCTCGGGACTCTGTAAACCGGACCAGGCGTTACCTCTATATAAAGGGACGACCTGGACGGTTCAAGGACGAGCAACAATCAACCCGTCGAGACACAGGCAAAAGCGAATCCGCTCCCTGTAAACCGACGCCCAAGCAATACCAAACCAACTAGACGTAGGCTTTTACCTTCTCCGAAGGGGCCGAACTAGTATAAATCCTCTGTGTCCTTTGTGTGCCATGAATCCTTTCAAGCTAACCCGTGCGATGGTTCCATCATCAAGTCCATTAAACCGGACATCTGCCGTGTTATTTCCACGACAGTTGGCGCCCACCGTGGGGCCTGCGCACGATGGTTTCGAGTTCTTGAAAGGCGGCTTCGAAGGGCTAAAGGGTTACGCAGTCGGCCGGATGACCAAGAGTCACCGCGGCCGGACCTACATTGACGACGCAGGTTGGGGACCGGAGGCCGATTCAATCGAATACGGGTACCGGGTCCCCTTCGGCAGCATCCAAGTCTTCATCGGCAAAATTGGTGAACCGGGACCTGAGCCGGACATCTTCCCCAACATCGTCGAGCCGGCTCAGCGTGCGAGATCGGCCCGGATTCAGCCCGCCGTGAAGCGCGTGTTCGTTGGAGCAATCCACGGAGGTCGAGCCGAGAACGGATCGGAATCTGATGGTGCGACAATCGTCTATTCAGATGACGAGTCTTCATCCGGGGAAACTGAATCTCTGTATCAGTTGCGGGACGGCCGGTCCGAGGGCGAGTCCGATGGAAACAGTATTCCGGGCCCCTTTGACCCGCCAAACCGGGTGGCGGTCTTCATGGCCGGTTCACAGCCCCCGATGAACGGAACGACAGCGGAAGCTGGAGCAGGGGGAAGCGGTTCAAATCCTTCCCTTACTGAGGTTCTATCCACCTTGATCGAGGAGTTCACAGCGAAAGCGGTGGAAGACGTAGCTCCAGCAGACAAGGCGCATCATGATGCAGAACTCCTTCAGTTGAAAGGCCGGATCGATCAGTTAAAGGAGGACCTAAAGGCAGAAAGAGAGATGATAGCAACGAGGCAAGCAGAATTGGATGATCAAGCCTTTTATCTGAGGATGGAGCAAGCTTCTATGGAAGGAGTAAGGGGACGGAAATACCGGTCCCGTATACCGCCGGTTTATGAATCAACGAATCTGTTCAGGACACCTGGGGCTGGGGCTAGTAATCATCCGGCTTTGAACCGGAGAACGCCCCCGGCCCGGGAGGAGCCGGTTCAGCAGCCTGCCGCAGAGCAGGAGCGCCGGTTTACGTCGGCACCTTATGTTCCTATCCCTCCAGGACATTATTCAAACCCTTTGGATAATATTGCTGCGGCGGCGGCACGATTGGCCGCTTTACCTACAGAAGAAACATCTCCGGTGGCGTTAGAAGCGCGCAGGGCCCAGAAGCTACTTAATACGGCATTGATGCAGCAGCAGGCGTATTCTCATAGCAGGGAAAGGTTACATTCAACACCGCGTCCCAACCGAAGTTATTCTAGGCATTGGGAGGAGCCAGAAGTATCTAGCAGTGAGCGCAGGAGACATCAGCGCAGGCAGGATAATCCGGCAAGGGCGGAGATGCCAGCCCCAGACCTAAACCGGGCCAGATGAGAGGCCAGGGAGGAAATTCGTCAATCGACGCCGGTTCACACGGCCACTGCGGGAACAGGAGCTACGGCGAGTTCCTTCGGGGTACAATGTCTTGTCCCCGCTCTGCGGAGTGTTAAGCTGCCCAAAGATTTCAAAGGGCCCCGCAAGGTACCTAATTACACAGCCGATTTACCGCCAGAAGCTTGGGTTGAAAGTTATGAGATGGCCATGGAGATGCTAGACGTGGACGAATCGGCTTGTGCCAAATATTTTACTATGATGCTCGAGGGCATGGCCCGGACCTGGTTAAAAGCTCTACCCCCCGAATTCTATTGGGTCATGGGGGGAACTGCGCAGCCAGTTCATCAAAAACTTCAAGGACACCTGCAAACAGCCGATGTCGGTGATAGACCTAGCAGCCTGTGTGCAAGGAGAGCAGGAGTCTACAGCGGCCTGGGTACGAAGGGTGGCAGAGATTTTGCACTCTTCGAATGGTATTAATCCAAGTACGGCGATAGTGACGTTGGAGAACAATTGCCGGTTTGAGTCTTTGAAATTAAAACTCGGACGGCTTAAAAGGGACTGCAATGACATGGGGACTTTAATGAGTGCCCTGGTGAAATACGGAGACTCGAATAACACAAAGTATCCGGAAGCAGAAGGAGATAAAGCGAGGAAGGCTAGCAAGTCTAGTAAACCGGCGCCGAACAATCCGGTTGCTTCGAGCTTTTTGGGCAAACGGAAGGCAGAAGGTGGTTCAGATTTCGTGGCTAACACTCAAGTTCAAGGCGGTTTTCAGGGTAATCCGGAGGATTCTGCTTTCCAAACCGGCGGAGGAGCTTCGGGCTGGGAGCAGGAGTTGGATCGACCCTGTCCAAAGCATAGCGGAAAGGGGAAGATAGCGAGGCATACTATGAGAGAATGCATACCCCTTATGAAGGCAGTGAACGGCCGTTTCGATCCTCCTAGCCGACCCCCGCATGGCGGTTCAGGGCCCGGATTTTATGGTTCGGGTCATCAGGGGAACAGTTCCGGATCAGGATATAGGGGCAATAACGGTGGTTATCGACCCCGGCCAGGCGGCCAAAATAATCAAGGAAATTATAATGGTCAGGGGAATCAATCGCATCATCAAGGTGGTTACAATGGTCAGAATAATCAGCAGCAGGGCCAAGGGAGTTATAATAATCAGGGAAACCAGCAGCAACAGCGTCCGCAACAGCAGCAGCAATCCGGATACCAGAGTAATCCAAAGGAGTTGAGCAGCGGTCAATATCATGTTTTCACCACGAGTTTATGTAAGAGAGATCAGAAGGTTTTGAAGCGGACTGTTAATGCAGTAGAACCGGCGACGCCGCAATTTCTCCGATGGTCAGAGCAGCCCATTGTATGGAGCAGAGAGGACCACCCATTACGGGTGGATAATCCGGGACATTTAGCCTTGGTGGTAGCACCTCAGGTGGGAGGATACAAGTTTACTAAAGTCCTCATGGATGGAGGTAGCAGTATCAATATATTATATTACGAGACTTTCCGTCGTATGGGTCTGACAGATAAAAAGTTAAGATCATCAAACACAGTGTTTCACGGGGTGGTCCCAGGTAAGTCAGCTTATCCGGTTGGAAAGGTTGATTTAGAAGTTACCTTTGGAGATGAGTATGATTCCAGATCGGAGATGATCACCTTCGAAGTTGTCAAAATTAAAAGTCCATATCATGCTTTGTTCGGAAGGACGGTTTATGCTAAATTTATGGCTAGGCCGTGTTACGTTTATTTGCAGCTTAAGATGCCAGGTCATAAGGGCACGATCACGGTTCATGGCAGTCGCAAGATAGCGGTGGAATGTGAGGAAGGTGATGCAGCTTATGCAGAAGCGGTGTGTGCCACGGAAGAGTTAAAATTTTATAAAGATAATGTTGATCCCGCAGATATGACTCCGCTGAAGAAACCAACTACCGAGCATGATCCGGCGTTGAAGTTCAAGTCAGCGGAAGAGACTAAGCAGGTTGATTTTGTGCCTGGAGACTCGTCTAAACAGTTCACCATCAGCGCTAACCTTGATCCCAAATAGGAAAGCGTGCTCATCGAGTTCATCCGTGAGAACCGGGATATCTTTGCATGGAAACCTTCTGACATGCCAGGTATACCGAGAGAACTCGCTGAGCACAAGTTGAACATTGATCCGAAGTTTAAACCGGTAAAACAGTATCTGCGCCGCTTCAATGAAGAGAGGCGCAAGGCTATAGGAGAGGAAGTGGCCAGACTTTTGGCGGCAGGGTTCATAGTGGAAGTTTTTCATCCAGAATGGTTGGCTAATCCGGTGCTGGTTTTAAAGAAGAATGGGAAGTGGAGGATGTGTGTGGACTACACAGACCTCAATAAAGCTTGCCCAACTGATCCTTTTGCTTTACCTCGCATTGATCAGATTATCGACGCCACGGCGGGGTGTGAGCGGCTGAGTTTTCTGGATGCATATTCAGGGTATCATCAGATCAAAATGGCAGTGGAAGACCAAGAGAAGACAGCCTTCATAACTCCTTTTGGTGCTTTTTGCTATGTATCTATGGCAGTGGGCTCAAGTGTGCACAGGCAACTTATCAACGTTGCGTTCAGAATTGTTTGAAAGGGCAGATAGGGAGGAACGTGCATGCTTATGTGGATGACATTGTGGTCAAATCAAAGGAAGAAAGAACAATGATAGAGGACCTCAAGGAAACCTTTGATAATCTTCGAGCTTACAGGATGATGCTTAATCCGGAAAAATGTGCTTTTGGTGTTCCGGCTGGTAAGCTTCTGGGATTCTTGGTCTCGAACAGAGGAATAGAAGCCAACCCAGAGAAGATCAAGGCCATCACATCTTTGACAAAACCGGTTTGCATCAATGATGTTCAGCGCATAGCTGGCCGGATCACGGCGCTAAGCCGGTTCATCAGTCGCTTGGGAGAGAAGGCAATTCCGCTTTATCAGATGTTGAGGAAAACAGACCGGTTTATCTGGAGTGATGAGGCAAATACAGTGTTTGAGGATCTGAAACGGTAACTAGCAAAGCCACCCGTTTTAGCTGCTCCCATTGATAAGGAGCCTTTGCTGTTATATGTTGCCGCTAACGCACGGGCAGTCAGCGTCGCGATTGTGGTTGAGCGCAAGGAAGCAGGGAAGGAACATCCGGTTCAGCGCCCGGTTTATTATGTGAGTGAAGTACTCATTGAGTCCAAACAAAGGTACCCTCATTGGCAGAAGTTAGTCTATGGGGTGTTCATGGCAAACCGGAAACTGAAGCACTATTTCCAAGGGCATCCAATAACTGTGGTTAGTTCAGCTCCGTTGGGAGACATAATTCAGAACAGGGAAGCTACAGGCAGGGTAGCCAAGTGGGCCACTGAGCTCAGTCCACATGAGTTGAAGTATGTACCGTGTACTGCTATAAAATCTCAGGCATTGGTAGACTTCATCAATGACTGGACAGAGTTGCAGACTCCTGAGGAGAAGCCGGATCTTACTTATTGGACGATTCACTTTGACGGTTCAAAACAATTGGAGGGCTCGGGGGCTGGAGTTGTGTTAACTTCCCCCAGAGGTGATAAATTCTGCTATGTCCTCCGCTTATTATTTCCTTGTACTAATAATGCAGCAGAATATGAAGCGTTACTTCAGGGTTTGCGACTGGCAAAGGAGATGAATTTGAGCCGGGTTAAGTGCCTCGGTGATTCAGATCTAGTGGCACAGCAAGTTTCTGGCAAGTGGGATTCCAGAGATCCCCTCATGGCGGCTTATCAGCGAGAAGTTGAAGTAGTGGCAGGACACTTTAAGGGATATCAAGTGGATCACATAGACCGGCGGAGAAATGAAGCGGCCGATGCTCTGAGCCGGCTAGGGTCGGAGCGTAAACCGGTACCACCGAACACCTTTTTGGATGAATTGCACAGTCCTTCGGTTCAAGTACTTTCGGAGGAAGACCTAGCTGTTCCGGACCCAGAGGCACAGTTAGTTGCAGCACTCCATATTATTCCGGATTGGACGTTACCCTATTTGGCGTACCTAAGCCGAGGAGAGTTACCAGAGGACGAAGAGGAAGCACGGCAGATAATCCGGCGTTCTAAGTCCATGACAATTGCAAACGAAGAGCTGCACCATCGTAGTACTTCTGGTGTATTTCAACGATGTGTTTCAGCTGAGGAAGGTTGTGAGATTCTAAGGGAGATTCATGAAGGGGATTGTGGTCATCATGCCGGTTCAAAGTCATTGGTGGCTAAAGCATTCCGACATGGTTTCTATTGGTTAACCGCGCATGCAGATGCGGCAGATCTGGTCCGAAAGTGTGATGCCTGTCAGAAGTTCTCAAGACGTGCTCTTGTTCCGGCACAGGAACTCCGGATGATACCAATAACTTGGCCTTTTGCAACTTGGGGGCTTGACATGGTTGGGCCTTTCAAACGGTCCCAAGATCAAAAAACTCATCTACTAGTGGCAGTAGACAAGTTTACGAAGTGGGTTGAAGCGGAACCTATAAGCAAGTGTGATGCAGCAACCGCGGTTAAATTCATTAAAAAGGTGATATTCCGGTTTGGCTTTCCACACAACATCATCACGGACAATGGTACTAATCTGTCGAAGGGTGAAATGAAGGAGTTTTGTCAAAGAGAACATATTCGATTAGATGTATCTTCTGTGGCTCATCCTCAGACCAATGGCCAGGCCGAAAGGGCAAATCAGGAGATTTTGCGAGGTATCAAACCCCGGCTCATGACAGCTTTGCAGAGAACCCCAGGTTGTTGGGTTGAAGAATTGCCATCTGTCCTTTGGAGCATTAATACTACACCAAACCGGTCTACAGGCTATACGCCTTTCTTCATGGTTTACGGCGCAGAAGCAGTTCTTCCAAGTGATATCCATCATGACTCACCAAGGATAACGGCCTATGTGGAGGCAATCAACGAAGAGTCAAGACAGGACGGTTTAGACCGGTTGGATGAAGAGCGTGATACGGCTGCAGCGCGGTCGGCGATTTATCAGCAAGATCTGCGTAGATATCATAGCCGCCGGATTAGAACAAGGACATTCCAGGAGGGTGACTTGGTACTCCGGCTCATCCAAGATCAAACAGACATGCACAAGCTATCCCCACCATGGGAAGGGCCCTTTTTGGTCAGCAAGAATTTACACAACGGTTCATATTACTTGGTGGACATTCGAGAACACAAGGATTCACGGACATCAGAAGAGGAGACGAAGAGGCCGTGGAACATCGCCCATTTACGGCCATACTATACTTGAGCTATGTGCTCCAATGTATCCTATGTATATATTATGAATAATGAATAAACCGGCACCCTCGGTAAACCGGGGGCTCAGCCCTTTTTCCATATACAAAAATCCTGTGAAAAATAACCATACCAGTTTGCTATCAAATATCATATTTCAATGTTGGCCGGTTTAGAAACTAATTTTTGCAGAATATGTGAAGGAGCAATAGAACTCTCAGGAACAGGAGATCATATCCGGTTCAAGAAGAGAAGACTCCATAAAAAGCAAACCCACAGGTTCAAACAGAACCCTGGAGGCCCTCTGGGAGTTGGTATCATCCACTCCCAGTGATCGGATTAGTTTCATAGTTCTTTCAACCCTCTGAAAAGTTGGACAAGTCCACGTTTAGTGATTGGTTTAGATTGACCCACCGGTTCAGGAGGAACCCTGGAGGCCCCCTGGGAGTGTCGGTCAATCCGCGTCCCAGTGATCGGAATAATTTTTCTTTCGACCCTCTGAAAAGTTGGATAGTACCACGTTCAGTGATTGGTTTAGATTGACCCACCGGTTCAGGAGGAACCCTGGAGGCCCCCTGGGAGTGTCGGCCAATCCGCGTCCCAGTGATCGGAATAATAGATACGATTCTTTCGGCCCTCTGAAAAGGTGGATAATTCCACGTTCAGTGATTGGCTAGGCCCCCTGGGAGTGTCGGCCAATCCGCGTCCCAGTGATCGGAATAATTTTTATACGGTTCTTTCGGCCCTCTGAAAAGTTGGATAATTCCACGTTCAGTGATTGGCTAGGCCCCATGGATGGTACCCGCATCCATTGATTGGCTGAACCTTGCTTTGAGCCTGGCAGCTCTTTGAAAAAGCCTCGACTACATGGTCTTATTTTCAAAAATCGCATAGATTTGGTGTTTTTTGTGTTTTTATAAACTTTTAAACCGGAGTGGAACAGCTATGCGAAGTTGATCACATATCTATGAAATAAAAAAGTCTGGATCATGAATACCAGCATAAGTAAACCGGTGTTCATTGAAGGCCGTATCTTGTATCAAGCAAAAGTTACAACTTTCAGAGACAGGATGAACCGGATTTATCATCAAGATGGACCGGAGAATTTTAAGTTTCTACTTGATCCATGGAGATCTCCATAAACAATTCGAAGTCCTGCTGGTTTAAAAGTGTATTGGCTACGCAAATCTCAGGTATACAAGTTATCTTTACGATAAAGGTATGCTTACTTGACGTTTTAAAGAGAACAAATTAACCCGTCCAGTGGTAAGCCACTAGGACATATTTTTCGATATTTTTCTCTATATGAACAGAAGAAGGCAACCACATCAGACAACAGGTCAACTGACGAGTATTTCATAAAGACAAACTGTCGGACCGAAGCACATTAAGTTTCAGCTAAACCTATTACAAGGCATAACAAGCCCAATAGTTTGGAAGCATTGTTTGACGGAATATCGATCATGGTTACAGCAATAGAATTCAAGATTGTGCTTCTCCTTGCTGAGATGGCTGGCCACCGCCTTGATCCGGAACATCTTCATCCTCGTGAAGCGGTTGGAAGTCCGGCGCACGCCAATCAATCTTCGCCAAGGCACGGAAATATACTTCATCGTTGATAAGCTCAGCAGGATCAATATCAGGAGCAAAGGTGTGAGGACGAACCGGCGGAATTAAGTTTACAGTATCGTAAACCGGTCGCTCCACCCGCTCGTTCTGCAGATTGTATCCTGGGTGATATCGGGACAAGTCAGATTCCGTCGCGAGCTTGCTGGCGAGGGGACGCATCTCCTTTGTCAGAGCATAAAGATCTTTTTCATTAAAAGCTGAACCGTCATCCTTGGTATCAGGAAATCCTGTTAATGCCTCCTCCGGATCAAGGTCCGGGACCCAAGCTTTAGCCCTCGTAAGGGCCAGAAGAGCACCCCCTCGGGCTGCCGATTTCTTCACTTCTTCAAGGCGAGCCGGTAGAATGGACAACTTATTCAAAGTATCTTGGATAGTAGAAGGAGCCGGTTTCCCAAATGAAGTGCCACTGATAATCCTTTGCGTTCCGGAGTACAGCTGTTCGACCAAGGTGTAGCAGGCTTTGAGTTTTTTCCGAATGTCATCCCCAAGATGGGAGATACGGCGCCCTACACGCAACAATCTTAGTTAAACCAGTACAAAACACAAGTTACAAAGATAAAGACAGGAGTTCAGATTATACTTACCAAAAATAGCAGAGGTCATCAAGTCAATTTGCCGCTTTAACCCGGTCAATTCCTCAGTAACCGGATTAAGTGCTCCTTCAGCATCCTGAACCTGTTTTTCAAGATCTTTTTTCTGGACCTCAAAAGTAGTCCGCTCCTCTTCAAAGTACTTTTTCAAATCTTCAGCGGTCTTTAAACTCACTTGAAGTTCTTTTTTAGCTTTTGAAGCGGCAGACTCTGTTTCAGTAAGCCGGCTTCGAAGCTCGTTAATCTCAAGAGCATTCCGGTTCAACTCAGCCTGCAGACAAAGTTCAACAACAATAGGAGAAGTTTAGTCAAGTCTCAAGCACACAACCAAGTTGTCTACTTGACACTTGGGGGCTAATGGCAGTTGAAGCAATACAGCAAAGACAATTTAAAGTTACAAGTCTCAAGCACACAAACCAGTTGTCTGCTCGACACTTGGGGGCTAATGTATAATTAAAGTATTGACAGCAATTTTTACAAGTATCAACTACATAAGCAAGTTATCTACTTGATACTTGGGGGCTAATGTATAGACCAACGGTTCAATCTACAAAGTTCCGGATCACCTTCAGTAAGCAGCTAAACCGGAACTTGGGGGCTGTTATGAGATAGAGATGCGTCAAAAGAACAAAGTCAGAAGAGGAAATTTACCTCGTATTTTTCCCTCATTAGGTTCACCAAGCTGGCTTCACAATCCCGACTGCTGTGGAGCCGGTTCAGATACCCGGAATAAATGTCTTGAGCGCTCATGCTAGAAAGGCTGGATATGTCAGTACTCCACTTCCCTTTTTCTTGAGATATCTTTTCCGCTTTAGCTGTATGTTTTGCTAAAACGGTGGGCTCAGCTGGAGCAACATAAGCGGTACCAGTTACCACAACATCAGGTGAGGTTGGTACATTGGGGGGAACGTCAACATGAGCCGGATCAGGAGACGCCGGATTAACTTGAGGAGAATTAACCCGGGCCGGACTTGGTGGGTCTTGGACGTTTTCTGTAATAGGATTTTCAGGAGCAGGGTCCTCAACAGGAGCTATGGGTTCACCTTCTGGAGGAACAACTGTTGACGGATTAATAACCGGATCATCCGCAGTAGGGTCAGCAATAGGCTTATTCGCCTTGGGCTTTTTGCTGGGTTTCGGTTTGCTGGAAAATATGCAAAATGAGTTAGCATTATGAAACAAAAAGGAGATTATAAACCAGAAACGGTGAGGAAGGTTACCCTGGGACGGTTTTCAAGGGAGGAAGCTGCGTGGCGGTTGATTCACCAGAGGAAGACAACGGAGTTTCCTGATAGTCAGGGTCAGACGGTTTAAGGGGTTTTCGGATAAGACCGGCCTTGGGATGAAGGAGGGTCGGAGAGAGTATCACCTCAGCACGGCATTTTCGAACCGGAGTTAAGGAGATTCCGGATGACTCCACCGCCAGGCCGCTGTGGCGAGTGGTCCGGCGAAAAGCTTCGTGCTGTTGCTTCTTCAAAGTAAAGTTAGGGTCTAACTGAGCATAAGGATGAGAAAATTGATATTTCCTGACGGTCCGACGACTTTTTTGAGGAAGAGGTTCTGAATCAGAAGAAAGAAGTGTTACCTCAATTTCAGCCGGGTTATCATCTTCAGGCAAATCCTGTGAAAAGGTATCATTAAATACGATTACAAGTACATGAAAGCAAGAATGTAAACCGGATTAAAGCATACCTCGGAGTCCGGATCATCGTCCTCAGTGGGAGAACCGGCGTCGACGGCTGCTTTCCTCTTTTTGTTTGTGGGTGTTTTTCGGCGAGCCTGTTTGACGGTTTTATCCTGAGGCTTTCTCCTCCAGAAAGGATCATCAGCCTAATTGAAAAAAGCGAGAGCAATTGAAAGACGGTTCAAAGGAGACGGTTTACAAATACAGGGCAAAGAGAAACTTACTTCAGGCAGCTTATTCTTCTTGAAGTATGGAGCTAAACCAACCTTAGCACAATCTGCTAAAGAGACATTGAGAATCTTTTTGGCTGACTCCACTACCTCTGATTCAGAAAGCTTATCCTTGGTAAACCTTTGAGGATCATCCGGTTTACCAGAGTACTTGCACATTAACTTAGAACGCCGGCTCAGGGGAAGGATACTCCAAGATAGCCAACAGCGAAGGAAATCAGTACCAATCAGACCATTTGCTATAAAAGCTCTTAGCTTGGAGAGCTGTGATGAGAACCGGGTCCGTTCAGCAGCACTAAGCCGTGGTGGTAAGGGGTGATTCTCCGGAATACGGGTTTCGCGATAACCCGGTAAAGGGTTCTCCCCCTCAGGAGAAGTGTCAACACAGTAAAACCAGGACTTGTTCCAATCTTTTGGATGAGAATGTAAAGCGGCGTGAGGAAAAACTGCGTCTCTCCTCTTCTGAATACTAACCCCACCAAGCTCTTGATGTGGTCCACTGGTAAACTCAGTGCGCCGGTTTAAATGAAAGAAATCCCGGAATAGATCAACAGAAGGTTCTTCTTGCAGATACACCTCAGAAAACACTTGGAAATCACAAATGTTTGAAACGGAATTGGGTCCGATATCCTGTGGGTGTAGCTGGAAAGCGACAAGAACATCCCGGAAAAACTTTGAACCGGGGGGAGAGAAACCTTGAGATATATGATCCAAAAACACAATAACCTCCCCGGACCTAGGGGTAGGGGGGCATTCATTACCCGGAGCCCGCCATTTTAACTCAGACTGAGGTCCTAATGTGCCAATTTCAGACATCTTGATTAAGTCATCCTCAGTAATGACAGAAGGAACCCAATCGCAGGAGACATACTGCTTAGCCATTGCAATGAAAGAACGAAGTGCTGGAGAAGATAAAATACAGAAACGGATTATGAAAGTGCAGCAATCCGGAACCTATCTATGAAAGTTACGCAACGGTTTAAACTGAGGACTAAATGGCGTGGTTAAACCGGCAATTATAAAACAAGTTATATCATTTCCGGTTTATGGCAGTTGAAGAGGAACAGTTCAACCATTGCGTCAAGCTGCAGAGTTTCGCAAAAGCAGGGCATATCAAACTTAAACCGGGACATACTTAGCAGATCTACCGAGGGGAAAAACAGGTTTTCAAAAGACTGCTAAAGGTGAATAGATCTGAGCATGCTGAGGAAAAAGAAACTAATCTAAGAGTATGCGGGAAAAGCTACGAAGACCTTATACTAAACAGATGGATCTACAGGCCAGACAGGAGTAACGAAAATTTGAAGCATTTACAGCGGGGTAAAAATGGAGAAGATCGGAAAAACAAAATCATTACGGGTCACGGGCTCAAGATCGAACAAGATGAAGCTTTGTTTAAGGCTCTAATGGCGGAGGGATAAGAAGAAACCCTAGAGGTTATAGATCAATAATAAAGAAGAAGAACATACCTGAGACAGCAAGAATCGACGGCGGAGGTTTTTCTGGTCGAGCTCAGGGTGATGCAGCGGCCGGGCGAGGACTTGTGATCCAGCGGTCGTCGGCGGCGGTTCGAGCTCGGGCGGCGACGGAGGAAGAAGACGGAGGAGGAAGACGAAGGAAGAGAATAGAGCGAGAAGAAGGTAATGCATGAGGGGTGGCAGTATTTATAACAAGGAGTCAGATCTGAAACGACAGGTGCGAGAATCGAGGAGACAAAAAATCGGATAAAGATC
Organism: Secale cereale; assembly: GCA_902687465.1. Lineage (NCBI taxonomy): Eukaryota > Viridiplantae > Streptophyta > Magnoliopsida > Poales > Poaceae > Secale > Secale cereale. Next base: position 904,550,747 of record LR738712.1, on the reverse strand, counting down.
CTGTGACGCCTCGATCTTCGGGATAACCCTTAAAATAAGCTACAGTACAGCTCACGGCGTTAAATACGGAGATGATTTCATTGTCAGACTTTAATGATCTCGGAGGATGACGTCAGAGCCGGTTTACAAAAAGATGAAGACAAAGAAGAAAATTATACAAGACAGGGAAGACTGATATGAACAAGTTCAAATCATTCTGGGGCCTAATGTCAGGGATATGACTAGCAGGTATAAACCGGCTATTGTAAACCGGCTTAGTTATATTATACTTGGTTGTAATATTTTAGTAGAAACTACGGCCCGTGAGATTTCAAGGCCCATGTATAGAAGTGTGGTTTGTAAACCGCCAAGAGATGTAACTTGAGAGATAAGAAAGAAAAGACAGAAACCGAGGCGGACACAGATATGAGCCGGCCTCGGGACTCTGTAAACCGGACCAGGCGTTACCTCTATATAAAGGGACGACCTGGACGGTTCAGGGACGAGCAACAATCAACCCGTCGAGACACAGGCAAAAGCGAATCCGCTCCCTGTAAACCGACGCCCAAGCAATACCAAACCAACTAGACGTAGGCTTTTACCTTCTCCGAAGGGGCCGAACTAGTATAAATCCTCTGTGTCCTTTGTGTGCCATGAATCCTTTCAAGCTAACCCGTGCGATGGTTCCATCATCAAGTCCGTTAAACCGGACATCTGCCGTGTTATTTCCACGACACCTGTCTAGACCAGAGAGCAATTTCAGGAAAGTAGTAAAGCTACATCATGAGCATCTTCTTCACTTACAGTTTCTATATTGGAAAAAGAGGTGCACTATCAGGTATATCAAAGTGGGAGAGGAAAACACTAAATTTTTCAAGCAATGGCCACAGAGAGGCATAGGAAAATGTTGTGGCTAGCTTAATTCTACCTGATGGACCTTCTACTAATGACCATGACACAATGGCAAATGAATTTCTAAAGGTTTTCAAAAATAGAATGGGTACGGTGAAGCCCATAGCAATGGGTGAGGAAATTTTATCTCTAATTCAATGTGTGCCAGGTCTGGAGGTTCTTTCAAAACCCTTTGAGGAACAGGAAATTCAGAGGGTTATTAAGGAAATGCCAATTGACAAAGCACCTGGGCCAGATGGGTTTAATGGACTATTCCTCAAAAAATGTTGGCATATCATCTCACAGGATTTACCACTCTGGTTCATGAGTTTCATGCAGGAATAGTTAGATTGGAAAACCTCAATGATGCTTTCATTACTCTTGTCCCCAAAAAGAACTCTCCTGAGACATCAAGTGATTTCAGGCCAATATCTCTGACTAGTGTGGGCCTTATATTCCTTACAAAGTTGGCTGCCAACAGGTTTCCGGATGAGATCATTGGATGTATCCACAAGAATCAGTATGGGTTTATTAAGACCAGAACCATCCAAGATTGTTTGGCTTGGACTTTTGAATACATTCATCAATGCAACCAATCCAAGAGGCCAATCCTCCTGCTAAAGCTAGATTTTGAAAAGGCTTTTGACTCAATTCAACATGAAGCAATTATCAGGATTCTGAGAGCCAAAGGTTTCACTGTAAGATGGATACAATGGGTCAAGGAGCTGCTATCTTCAGGAACCTCATCAGTATTACTCAATGGAGTCCCTGGGAAACATTTCAAATGCAAATGTGGTGTTAAGCAAGGAGATCCTATGTCCCCCTTGTTATTTATAATTGCTGCTGACCTCTTGCAAACAATGATCAACAATCTACTACACACTGGAAACATTAGCCTCCCTCTCCCCACTCATGACCTTGACTTTCCTCTAGTGCAATATGCTGATGACACACTCCTATTCCTACATGCAGACAGATCCCAATTTCTTGCCCTCAGAACAGTTTTAAATTCTTTATCTAAAGCTACTGGTCTGGAGATCAATTACCATAAATTTTCGATGTACCCAATTAATGTGGATGAGGTAATAGCTTCCACTCTTGCCACTCTGATTGGATGTCAGCTTGGGCAAATGCCTTTCACATATCTTGGCCTGCTAGTAGGTACCTCTAGACCCAAGATTGCAGATCTATTACCTATGGTGGACTGTATGGAAAGAAGACTTACTACAAGCTCCTGGTTTCTTCCCCAAGGCAGCAGACTTCAGTTGGTCAACTCTGTGATTTCATCATTACCCATCTATTTCCTCTGCAGCTTATCTATCCCAGTTGGAATTCTTAAACAGTTGGTGAGAATCCAAAGGCAGTGTTTATGGAGGAAATATGGACAAGAAAAAGGGCCTTCTTTAGCTGCTTGGCCCTTGGTTTGCAGACCAAAGTCCAAAGGTGGCCTAGGAATTCTTAACCTAGGTCTACAAAATGAAGCATTACTTATGAAACATCTGAACAAATTCTACAATAAGGCAAATGTACCTTGGGTACAGCTGATTTGGGATACCTATTATTTTAATAGGGTCCCCCATGATACCACTCTGTGTGGCTCTTTCTGGTGGAAAGATGTTTCCAAACTCATGGATAAATTCAGATCAGTCACAATGATTAAAGTTTCTAGTGGGGATACTGCTCTTTTCTAGTCTAATAATTGGGAACTGGGCAATCAGGTTATACCACTGAAGGATAGATTCCCAAGGTTGCACTCTTTCTGCACTGATAAAGCCATATCTGTCAGACAGTTTTGCACAACTGAAAATCCTTATGATCTGTTCTCTCTGCCTTTGTCACAATTGGCTCCTGATGAATTTGACAGTCTTTCTGCTTTACTGTCTAACTTTAGCCTAGACCACCACCTTTCTGATTCATGGCTATGGAAACATGGAAAGATTTCTGACTATGGATTCATGACTATGGATTCATGGCTATGGATTCATGGATTCATGGTGGAAAGATTTCATGGCTATGGATTCATGGCTAAGAAGTTCTATCTACATGTTCATCACCCAACTGTGGCTAACCCTCTCCTGGGTTGGAGTTGGAGAAGTTCATGCACCATGTCTATTAAAATGTTTGCTTGGTTGATCATTATGTATAGGATTAACACGAAGGAGATGTTACAACGTAGACACTGGAAAATCAATGATGGCCCACAGTTTGTACTCTGCTGTAACTGTGCACTTGAGGATAGAAACCATTTGTTCTATCAATGTAACTTCAGTATGAGAGTATGGAGTTACCTTCAAATTGAGTGGTCCAATGACACAGATATGGTTCGAATTGCTATACACACTAGAAGGGACTTTGGCCAACCTTTCTTTGCAGAGGTGGTTTTCCTTGCATGGTGGAGCATCTGGAAAGTCAGGAATGATAGAACTTTCAGATTCATCAGACCTTCTTTTCGGCGGTGGAGATATGGCTTTATTCATGACATCACTTTGCTTTCTTACAGGATCAAGACTAGATTCAGAGATAAACTCCTTAGATGGATTGATTTTCTCAAACCTTGCTCATGGTGGTGGTTTTCCCTCTTCTAGTAGCTTGTATTTTAGTCCTAGTACTGTTTATAGTAGGTGCTCTTTTTTACTTTCCTTTTTATTCTCCCGGGAGCAGCTTGTACATACATTCTTTTGCTTTTAATAAAATGCTGTGAGGTGTAAACCTTGCAGGCTTCATAGTAAAAAAAACTACTATTTCCCATCCTCACTTGACCAGTAACACCACTAGTGTAAGATGTGAAGTACTCCTTGTGTGATGTGATGTGGAAAGACGCACCTGAAGCCACAACCCAACTGCACTATAGCAATCTTCGTCCTCAATTACTAGATAGTCCACATCTGTTACAGCCATGGCTGAACTGCTCTGAGCCGTTTGCTCAATTTTCTTTGTGATTTTCCCCTCTGCAAGCTATCTTTTGTACTTCCTACACTCGCTCTTTATCTGTCCCGGATTGCCATAATGAAAGCAAGTAATATCTTTTCTCTGTTTTGACTTTGATCCCCCATGGGATTTGCTTTTGCCTTGTTGAAATCTTGTATTGCTGCGTCCACGGTTCTCATTCTTCACTTGTGTTTCAGCCACATAAACATGAGAAGAAGATGCATCACCCTTTTCCTTCTTTCTGGCTTCGTCATTCAGCATACTGTTCTTCACCATCTCCAAAGTTAGCTTCCCATCCAGAGGTGAATTGCTAAGTGACACAACAAGCGTGTTCCAACTATCAAGCATGCAACTCAGCAGCAACAATGCTTGCACCTCATCTTCAAAGTTGATCTTCATGGCTGAAAATTGATTTACATGGCATTGGAAGATATTCAAGTGCTCAATCACACTTATGCCATCTCGATACTCAAGATTTTCAAGTCTATTGATCACCGAGGCCTTGTTCATTGATGTCTTCCTCTCATACATATACTCTAACTTCTACCACATCTCATACGCATTTGTGTTATTTGCAACATGGTGGAAAATATTTTGATTGATGTGCAACCGAATCATACCTACTGCCTTTCTGTGCAACACTCTCCATTCTTCTTCTGTGACACTCGTGGGTATCTTGTCTTTTACAATTGGCTCATACAAATCCTTGCAATAAAGGATGTCTTCCATCATGGGATTCCATAATGAGTAATTGGAAGAACCAAGTTTTATCATGCCACTTGTAGTAGTGCTTTCTTCGAAAGCCATTGTGAGCAGCAATTCCAGCAATAATTAAGCAACTAGGATTTGCAGCCTTCCAAGCAACCAAGGCTCTGATACCACTCTGTTGAGAATTAGCACACAAATGCACTTGTGGTTAACTCAAAACTGTAGCGGGTACAAATAATCTTAGTACCACATCATGTGCTAACTCAAGGATCATTTCTCAGCATGGAAGGAAACATATGCAACAGCATATATGGAGGCAGAAAATGTTGCTCAGCAGGCAAGACAGTCCTTAGCCTAGTGTCTTGTGGTAGGAGTAATTTTTTCTGGACAGCAAGAAGCATCAACAGAGAGACACCAAATTTTACATGGAAATCCCCCCAACTTGAGGGGAAAAACCACGGGCCGAAGCCACCCAAATCCTCTTCCAATATTATCAAATGTGGGATACAAAATTTCTTCTCTAGACAGCACTAGATGATCTCATACATCAAGATTTCTGAATCTAGGATGAACACAACAAGATTTGGGGCTTGGGAACAATCTCACCAAAGACGGTGGAACCGAAGCTTGAAGGAGACAAGGTAGTGGCTCTGGACCATCACAACCTTGGGGAGGAGCTCCCTCTGCTTCTTCCTTCAATCTTCCTTTTCTTCCCATGCTCTCTTGGTTTTCTCACTTCTTCTCTCCTGGAGGATGAAATGATTTTCGTCACTCTTGGTGGTGGCACCTGGACGGAGGGTAAAGAATCCCCATCCTCTCATGTGCGAAGTCCAAAATGACCCTAGGTCATAACCCTAATTGGTTGTTGGCTTCTGCACCTCTTTGGGTTGCCTAAAAGGCCTCAAATGGTCATATCCTCACAGGCTACATGAGGAGGATATCCCAACAAATTCGAAGTAGGCAAGAGAACGCAACCCCGAAACAATACCGATACTATCAGCTACCTCCCTCACCCTAATATGAAACTTGCAGAGGTTGTGGAGTTGAGCTGTGCACTTCGGGCAACTTTGAAAACTATTTCCTAAAAGATTGAGTGCTCGAATCCGAGAATCTCCAAGTAATAGTGAAATGCTCCAGCCTCGGGCATCTAGTATGTATGATACCAAATCTTGATTCAAAAGTAAGGATTTTGAGGTTGGCGGCAAGCATGGATATGGAAGTGCGTGATACGTCTCCATCGTATCTATAATTTTTGATTGTTTCATGCCAATATTATACAACTTTCACATATTTTTGGCAACTATTTATATGATTTATTGTACTAACCTATTGAATCTAGTGCCCTATGCCGGTTCCTTTTTTGCATGTTTTTTGTATCGCAAAAAATCTATATCGAACGAAGTCCAAATGCAATAAAATTTTACGGAGAATTATTTTGGAATATATGTGATTTTTGAAGTTGGAGTCACCGCGAACAGAGGCCCACACAGCCCACAAGACACCAGGGCGCGCTAGGGAATACTAGCTCATGGTGGTGGGTTTTGCTCACCTCGTATGTTGGTTGGAGCTCTACTTCTGGCGCAAGGAAGCTTATATCCAGAAAAAAAATGTGTTAAAATCTCAGCGCAATCGGAGTTACAGAACTCCGGGATTATAAGAAACGGTTTTTGGCCAGATCTGGGGAACACAAAACAGAAGAGGACAGAGAGACAGATCCAATGTTGGACGACCTCTCGCCCCTCCACAACCATGGAGGCCATGGAATAGAGGGGGAACCCTCCTACCACCTAAGGAGGAGGCCAAGGATGAAGAAGAAGGAGGGGGGCTCTCTCCCCCTCTCTCCTGGTGGCGCCGCAGTGCCGCCGGGGCTAGGATCGTGACAGCGATCTATATCAACAATCTTACTACCGTCATCACCAACTTTCTCCCCCTCTATGCAGCGGTGTAACACCTCTTCTCTCCGCTGTAATCTCTACTTAAACATGGTGCTCAACTCCATATATTATTTCCCAATGATCTATGGTTATCCTATGATGTTTGATTAGACCCGTTATGTCCTATGGGTTAATCGTGATCTTGGTTGGTATGATTGTATATTTTATTTATGGTGTTGTCCTACGGTGCCCTTCGTTCTCGGGCAAATGTGAGGGTCCCCGCTGTAGGGTGTTGCAATATGTTCAAGGTTCGCTTATGGTGGGTTGCGAGAGTGACAAAAGCTTAAACCCGAGTAGGTGGGCTATGGCGTATGGGATAAAGAGGACTTGGTACTTAATGCTATGGTTGGGTTTCATGACCTTAATGATCTTTAGTAGTTGCGGATGCTTGTTCGGGGTCCAATCATAAGTGCATATGATCCAAGTAGAGAAAGTATGTTAGCTCATGCCTCTACCTCATAATAAAATTGCAAGAATGATTATCAGTACTTGTTATCGATTTCCTAGGGACAAATCATTCTCTTGTGTTACAAAAAGCTTGCTACTACACTACTTTTATTGTCTTGCAAAGTACTTTATTTCAAGTTCCCGTTAAGTACTCCTAGTTTCATACTTGTTTTAGGTAAAACAAACATTAAGTGTGCATAGAGTTGTATCGGTGGTCGATAGAACTTGAGGGAATATTTGTTCTACCTTTAGCTCCTCGTTGGGTTCGACACTCTTAATTATCGAAAAAGGCTACAAAAGATCCCCTACACTTGTGGGTTATCAAGACCTTTTTCTCGCGCAGTTGCCGGGGAGCAATAGAGTGCGGTGAATATTCTCGTGTGTGCTTTTTTGCTTTATCACGAAGTAGTTTCTATTTTGTGTTCTTGTTTTCTATCTTTAGTTATGGGTAGGAAACGCAAAATACCAAAAACAAATAGGTGTACCTACTAAACCAATGGTTGAAGAACCACCCAAAATCTATCACACAACTGAAAATTATTTGGTTCTTTGATTGAAAAGTATGATGCTACTCTTTACAAATCTGAAAATTTTGACATACTCAAATATTTCTATGATAACTATGCTTCCAATGCTTAAATTAAACCATATATTGAGCACTTCTCTACTGTCCAAGAAGAGACTAATGTTTTGCAGGAGTCTATGGAGGAAGAAATTAATAAAACACTGAGCTCATTGGATTAAAAAGATGAGGAGGAGAGCGAAGAACAAAAGGAGGAAGAACGGATTAGCTACCCGTGCCCACCTTTTGATGAGAGTAACTCTTTATCCCATACATTGTTTAATTTCCCTTCTAGTTTACCGAAGGATGAATGCTATGATGATTGCTATGATCCCGTTGATTCATTTTCAATATACCTTTTTGATGATGCTTTTTCTATGCTTATGGCTAAGATGCCAATATGAATTATGCTTATGGAGATGAACTTACTATAGTTACTTAAGTCAAACATGAAAGGAAACAATGATGCTACTATGCACACTCTCTGTAGTGCGGGCTGGTATCGAACGCTAGTGCTAAGCGGTGCTTGGGAGCCGGACTCGTGTATAAACAGTAGTAGCGCATGCACAAAAGAGAACGCCACTCCTACGTCCCTAGTAGTATCACGCATTGGTGGGTCGGTGTTGCTGCTGTAGCCTGGCCCATGGGACATGTTGGGGCCCATCTAGCAGCAGCGCCCGGAAGAAAGCCCGCGCTACTGCTATCAGTGTACCCGTAGCATCGGTTTCCGACAAGCGCTGCCGCTACATACTAGTAACGCAGGCACCCTACCCCATGCTACTGTGAAGGTACTACGTATTATAAGGTTTCTCCTAGTAGTGTTGCAACCCAATTCTCCTTACAACACTTGGCCTTTTAAGACCCGTTGTTATTTAATTAAATATAAAGGACTCCTAACTATTATTTGAGCCTTTTATTATTAATTTAATATCTCTGAAAAGATTTTCCACTGAAATATTATTTATCGTTAATCATTGTTCAGGAAATCGATAACTGGTAGATGCTCGGTCGATTTGGGAGTAGTGATTAATCAGTGAATCGGCCTATTAACTGGATTAATCGGTCGACCATTAATCGGTTGATTAAATAGGAACATGTGAACATATTATAGTTTTTTATGTATTATACCATACTCTCACGATCTCAGCTATGTATAATATACCAATATGCTACTACTTCTTCAAAACCTAAGTATTGAGGAGCGAGAGGGTGATGGTAGAGGTTATGGGCCGAAAGTTTAGGCTTTGTTTTCCCACAAGTTAGTGGACCATTAGCAATATTAGTCGGCCTGACAACTGATTAATCGGTCGGATAGGTAAGTTAGTCGGCCAACAACCAATTAATCGGTCTGATAGGCAAGTTAATCGGTCTGACAAGTTAACGCGGCCAATAGGTGCTATTTGAGTCACCCAGCCAACGAGTAGCGATTAACTGGCCCGTTAACTGATTAATCGGATGAATTCTTGAACAGTGTTGGTAATACAAGGTATTGCCTGATAAACTCCAAAACCATTCTAGTGACCCCGAAACATTACCGGTTCTTCTCGAAACTATTTCAAATATTAGTGAAACCATTTCACCACTATTTTCCCCTTATGTCTATCCTACTAACACTCAACGGATTGTGACTTAAGGTTGTTACCCTGTATGTTGGGTAAAACATGGACATGAACAAAACTGCTTTGTTGAATGACCGATAGCGGAACTATGGACATCCAAATCAATCCCTATGGGTACACGAATGGCATTCGAGTGACCTTCGGTTACCATGTGTTATTCCCTTCGCTTCGCGATACTTTGCAATACTCGAGATGAGATATATCGGTATCCTCTTGAGTCATACACGTGCTCACTATATTGTCTCCTCATTTTTGTTTTTGTCCTTCTTTCTCGTTGATATACTCCGGCATCCCCGTGACCTAGTAACATGTGTCTGGTCAATTGTTGTCTACTACGCAACTTTCTTCTTGTAGACTCTGTTGGGACACCAAGCGCTGAGTTCTGTAGGATACCAGCAAATTTACCTCAAGTGGATGACCTAACCTTTATCAATCCGTGGGATGTGTAGGATGAAGATGGTCTCTCTCAAACAGCCCTGCAATCAAATAGAAGCAATCTCTTGTATCGCCAACACATCCAATACAATGGTAAATTGTATAGGCTAACTTGTTCAGCGAAAAAATGGTGATACAACTGTAATCTCAAATAAAGAAAACAGCAAGGTAACAAGTAACAAAAGTGAGCACAAACGGTATTGCAATGCTTGGAAACAAGGCCTAGGGTTCATACATTCACTAGGGCAATCTGTCAATAGTGCTAACATAGTTGAATCATATAGCGGAGAACATAATAAGAAATTGTTGTAGGTAGTAAACCACCTCTATTGAGATATTCCTATAAGTGTCACAAACAACCCTAGATTTGTTGTAAAATAACATCATATGATACGCATTAATCAACTCTAATGTCATCTATTCAGCCTTTAAGTATTGCTATGATGAGACAACTTCGTCATAGTCAATTTCTTGATATGGTCATGAACTATTTGTAACAAGTCAAATATTATAACCTAGTTTTATCTTTGTCAGTTTATAGGTCCATTACTGTACTTTAGACATAATGTCTTCTTGAGGATCCATCAAGTTCTCAACTTCAATTATGTATATGGATGCTATCTCGGATTAGGGCCCATCAACGCTTCTCTGTGTATTATATATTCATTGTTTGTTCAACAACATCCCGTTGACACACCATGAAGATTTGCACGAGTTTTCGCAACCTATATAGTTCAGCTCCATGTTCGACTGAAGTCTCTACATCTTATGTAGAGGCTTGCGTATCAGTTGCGGTAGGAAATTCTAAAAACTGTTCTAGTGTTTCTTTTATTTGACCTGATTACGAAGATTTTGATATCTCTACGATTGGCACTATCCTCCCACTCACTCTTTTGAAGAAACTACTTTTTACTTATATGTGCTAACATCCAATTGTGCTTATTTAGACGGTTTTCTTAAGTATGGGAAACCATGCACTAATTAGTGTTGAATTACCCACTCGGAATGAAGGATTTTCTAAAGTGTCCCCTACATTGGAGTTGAATATGACTACCAATGTTTATAGACTACCAATGTTTTTCTAAAGCCTTGTTTTTAGAGGACCTAACTCCTGGGGAAAACACAAATAATTTGGCAATGGTTTGCAGCTCCAAAAGATAGTACGAAGTATGGTCAGACAATGACTCATGCCATCTCGTGGCCGCAACCAATAGAAGGTCCCAGAAATAAAGGCGAATAATGCCTCTTGCACTCATACCCTCATTCGTACTCTTTGGCAGCTGCTTAGGTGTACCTATTTAGGACGATCGATGGTGCATGATATGAGCACCCTTGCTCGTTCTATCGCTCGTACTGTACTAGATATCGGCATTGACTAACACAAAGGTCAATTATCCAAGACGGTGCATGGTGCGAGCGTTGATGCTCGTACCAGCGCTCATACCAGAGGGAAACACTGGCGAAGAACTTCCAAAGCGAAAGATGGTGTATGGTATGACCGTGCCCGGTCATACAACGGCTCATACCAGAGAAAAAAATACTTCCATTTTACTTTTTTTCAACGTCTGAGGTCAACGCGGTGTTTTCTAACCGATTATTCGCCTTCTCATTCATTTGATTGCCTTCAAAGTTCCCTAACCTATAATCCCCTTTAGTAACCTAATCTTTCTGTTATATTATTTTCTTGGCCGGGTATACGAATTCTATTCGTATACCGAGTCAATCTTTTTTATATTGTATATTATTTTTGCTGGGAATTTAACTGTATATGGTGATGTCTACCTTATGGTGCCGATCATACAAAGATCCGTAAAAGCCACGTGATTGCTTCACTTCGGTAAATTTGAACTACCAGTGCTCAAATTAAAGTCAGTCAGTACTCAGACGTTGAGGTATTCCTTTCTGCAACAAAAATATATATTGAAAAACATAAGCACTAACATACTCTATTTACTTCGTAGTTCGTAACTTTTTCTGCTAGTGTTTGTGGTTGCAGAGGTTTCATAAACTATCTGTAGTGTGAATGTTCAGGTCAATCGAAGGAAAGCACACACAAAGCCAAAATCCTCGGCCCAAGTACAGCAATTGGGTGTGACGACAAATGCCTCATCTCACGGTCCAAAATCCTCGGCCCAAGTACAGCAATTGGGAGTAGACCATCACTCGCTGTTGCTGCAGTTTGATACATATGGTTGGCAGTTACTCCCTCTGTCCCAAAATATAAGAACGTTTCTAACACTACACTAGTGTGAAAAATGTTCTTATATTATGGGACGGAGGGAGTAGTTTCTTAACTAGCTTACTTTACCAGCTAGCTAGATCTTGCTGTCCTGTCCATATTCTCATCACATAGCATTTAATATGCAGTACTGTATTAGTTCGTGAATAAACGCAACAGAACTACGTTCGCCTAAGCTAACTACCGTGCTTATGTGGCCTTTTTGTCGTGTGTTTAAGAGATTAAAGTTTTCCTTAATTTTTCTCGGATTCCTTGGTTGATAGCGACTGAATGACAACGAAAGGCTGGCAACTACTCTCAGTGGCAGATCCATATGTCAGAAGTCCCTCAGCGTCATTGCTATTAACCATTGATCGGCCGATCCAATCCAAAGTTATAAAACCTAGTGCTAAGAAAATGACATCACATCCTCACGCCAATTAGAGAATAGACAAGGCACATGCTTTCCATCAACCTTCTGTGCAACTCTTCTACTACGCGGATGGACCCAATGTTAAAAGCATAGCGTGTGATCTAGTGAGATTGAGGGTGACCTGTGAGAATCACAGTGTTCGTGAAATAAATTTAAGGTGGTCTCCCCGTTTGTCAACATAGTCTTTACGTTTGTGCACATAGTCTAAAAAATATAATAGACTGGTGTATTTTTTGTGCGAGTAAATCGACTGGTTTACTCCCTGCCCCCGTTAAAAATTTTAGTGCATATATACTTTTTGAAAAATCAAACCTCAAAAAATTTGCCAATTGTGTAGAGAAAAACATTTTCATTTGGAATGCCAAACATGTCGGGGAAACTGGTCGCCCACGAACACCTATGGGACCGGGGTTCCTTTTCGGTACGGCAAGGGAGCGGAGGGTGCACGAAGAGCAGATCGAAGCAAGCACGCGGGCAGTTTACCCAGGTTCGGGCCGCACGGATGCGTAAAACCCTACTCTTGCCTTGGTTTGTATTGTGTTTTTGGCTCGGGAGCAAGAAGAGCTACAGTACTGGTTGCTAGCTACACCGAGCGTGAGAGTGATCCAACCTCGGAACCCCCTCTATGTTGCGCATGGGCCTCCTTTTAAAGGTCAAAGGGGTCACCGACAGGTGGCAACGTAGGCGAGGGTAAAAACGTAAAAATGGTGGTAGTTGTAACAGTGTATGTACAGTGGTCTATACCTAACCCTGACGGCAGGGGACAAGGGCATTGAATGCCCGTCGCCGACGCCCCCAAACAGTCCAAAAAGCGTCTGTTAGGGCGTCTCCGTTCGCCACGAAGGTGGCCTCGTCATCGCGGCTCGCCACGGTGTACCCCAGGCTGCACAGCCGTCCGCCACGTGCACCTGGAAGGGCCCCAGGGCGACGCGTGGCCGGATGAGCTGGAGCGCGGGCACGTAGTGGGAGCTTGCCGCGGCAAGTGCCTTGCCGCGGTCGCTACCTTGCCGCGCCCGGAAGCTTGTCACTCTCCGGGCCTTGCCGCGACGCGCGAAGCTTGTCACTCTCCAGGCCCAAAACAGTGCACGGGCACACGCGGCCCACGGCGCGCCGCATCCCACTCCATATCCACCGCACCTCTCCCTAACGGCACGCGTCGATTGCGGCGTCGTGGGAGAGATCGTGACATGTTTCTTTAATGGGAAAATGTGGAACGTCCCCCTCTCTCCCTTAAAAGCAGAGGAAACAGGGGCAGTTTCCCCCCATTGCTTCATTGCGTCTTCAACCTCCAGAAACCCCCGCCGCTCTCCTCCTCCCCAAAGGTCGAAAGAGAGCTGAGCTCCACCCTTCTTCCGCCGCCGCCAGCCTTCCCAGCGCCGCCGGCCTCCCTCGCCGTCCCCGCCATGGCCCCGAAGGTCGACAAGGCGAAAGCCGCGAAGACCGAACAGGCGGCGAAGCTTGCAGCAATGCGGAAGAGGATGGTGGTCTTCCCGCCGAGGCTTGGCGCGAGGGAGCTGAAGGACAAGTTCTACCTCTTCTGGTCGAGGGAAACGAAAGCTCATCCGCGCACCAGGGTTCTCCTCGCCGAAGCCTGCGACATGTTTCCGGGAGGTTATCCTTACATTGCCATGTTCTTCCATTGCGGACTCTGCCCTCTATACTCCGAGTTCTTCTGCGATGTTATGAACACGTATGGATTCCATCTTCTGGATTTCACCCCGAACGCAGTCTTAACCATGGCCGTTTTCGCACATCTGTGCGAGAACTTTGTCGGAGTCATCCCCAACGTAGCCCTCTTCCGCCATTTTTTTACGCCTCGGGTAGAGTCTGGGTCTCCTCTGTCTGGTGGGATTTCTTGGATCTTTAGACTCAATAAGAAAGAGGCATACTTGATTGGGGAGCTCCGCGGCAAGTGGGAGGAGTGGAGGGCCGACTGGTGTTGGATTATGGAGGATGGACCCCAGCAGTTTACTTCCCCGTGCCGTGCTGCAATAGTGCGCGGCAAGGACTGGATCGATCTGGCCCCGGAGGACGAGAAGCTGAAGATAGCCCTCACTAGGATTCTTCGCCTCCGGCAAGCCAATCTTACTGTAGGTGAGGTCGGGGCAGATTTCCTTCGCCGGCGCATCGCTCCCTTGCAGGAGAGGAAGAGGCCTGCTTGGGAGTTCGGCAACGCGGCAGATTGTATGAGGCTGCGCCCCGGCCTCAACTATAATTTCACTATCCTGGAACTCAAAGGGATGCTCCGTGAGCTGTTCAAGCACGACGCCAAGCACCCGGAGTGGTTCGCCTCGCCGCGGGGGGTAGTTCCACTATGCAACAATTCGTCGCTTAGTGCTATCCGCGCGGCGATGCCGTTGTGCGACTCCCACGGGGTTGACCCCACTTGGCTGGCGCCTTCTGACGAAGCCGCGCAAACTTTCTTCGACAACTTGGTGGAGCTGCCGATCAATCTCGATGAGAAGAAAGGTCTCACCCGCGACACCACCGACCGGGAGGTGGCGTATATTGCCACCAGGATGGAGGAGGCAGCCGTAGCCGAGGCCGCGGGCGAGTTTGGGTATTCTTTGGACGAGGCAGATGCAGCGGATGCGGTAAGTCGAGCCGAGGAGGAAGAGATCCTCAAACTGCTGAGGCCTGCCGGGCAACCTGCCGAGATGAGCGAGGCTGCCGGGCAGGGCATAGAGTCGAGTGAGCCCGCCGAAGAGGACGCCGAATCGGGCGACTCTTCGGAAGACTCAGGCGGGTCTCAGGGCCTTGACGACTCCTCCTCGTCCTCGGGGAGTTCTCCGCCAGCACCAAGTCCTCCGCCTCAACCGAAGAAGCGTCTCCGCAAGGCTACGGACACGGCGAAGCAGCCGGCGGGCCAGCAGCCGCAGCGTCGCTCGACGCGCGCCACCACGACGAGCAAGGCCGTCAAGGGGGCGCCTCGCGCCTCCGCAGCGGCTGGGGGAGGATCTTCCCGCACGGGCTCCACCGCTCCTTCCGCCCCTCGGGCCTCGGCGACGACCGGAGTGGGGTCTTCTCAGACCACTGCTCCGGCGCCCGCCAAACGCCCGAGGGAGCCTACTCCTCCAGCTCCTCGCGCCGGGGCGCGCGAGGCGGACTTCGACTTCTCTGTCCTCAGTTTCGACGAGGAGGAGGAGGAAGAGTAAGTACTTGTTTTCTTCAATTTGCTATTTTTGTCTTGAATCTTCTTTGTCTGATCCTGATTATGTTTGTCTTCCAGGACCCTGGCCCAGAGGATGGCGATGAGGGCCAAGATCCCGGTGGTCGATCTCGAGGACGAGCCCATCGCCGCGGCAGGGGATGCGCCCGCGACAGACTTGCCGGACCAGCCAGCTGCCTCGCAGGGCAGCCCCCAGCGCAGCCCGCAGCGTAAGTCTTATGTTCGCTTTTTACTTGTCGGGCGCGTGCGTGGGCTTCTTATCTTCATTGATGTTTTGCTTGTTTGTTGGCTTGTGCAGAAGCAGAGCCGCAGCCTCAGGAGCGTCAAGAGACTGCTCCCGACGAGCCTCTCGTCTCATCCCCCCCTCCACGGAGGAGCCCCCCGGCGAGGGAGAATTCTCCGCCAAGGGCGAGCACTCCGCCAAGGGCGAGTACCCCGCCAAGGGCGAGCACCCCGCCAAGGGAAGGCGACAGCGGCCCTCCGCCGGCGGGGGCTACCACCACGCCGCCGAGGGAGGACCCCCCGGCGAGGAACCCCGTCGAAGAAGAGGCTCGCGCAGGTAACCCTTGCGCTTTTCTTCTCTTGAATTTTCCTTTTTGGATATTTGCTTGACAATTCTTTTTTCTTTCTTCTTCTTTTCTTGTTCCCAGACTCGTCCGCCCCGGAGCCGATGGAGACGGAGGCCACCGTCGATGAGACCGCCGCGGCCACTGACGCGGCAGCTGAGGAGGGGACCGGCGACCGCACTGACGGCCCTGAGGCCGCAGGAGCGTCGGACGCTGCGCCGGCCGCCGACCCTTCTGCTGCCGCGACCGAGCCGGGCGTCTATCTGGAGGCCGCCAACGGGGTCATCATCCAGGTCCCGTGGGCTTCTACGTCGAGGGCGCCCGCGGAGGGAGAGGTCTTCGATGGGGAAGTCCAGGCCTCCGCCGGGCTGAGGCTTGTCGACGCGCCCGGCAGCAGCAGCGTGCCCGAGGAGGAGCAGCTTCTGCGCCGGCTTCTGGCCCTGTACTGTGCCAGGCAGGCCAAGCTGGAGTTCCGAGAGGCTCTGGCTGCCAAGGCAGGCGTCGATCTAGAGAAGCACGCCGAGGATCTCCGCGCCGCCAACCAGGCGGCCCTCCGGTCCTTGGCGGAGGAGCGGGAGGAGCTCGCCGAGGTGCACCAGGCGTTCGTCCTCGAAAAGGCCGAGGCAGAGGAGCAGCAACGGCTTGCCGCCGAAGACCTGTCTCGGCGGGAAGGTGAGCTGAGGCAGCGGAAGGTCGACCTTATCGCGCGCGAGCAGTCCCTTGGCGGGGCTCTGCAGGAAGCGAGGGATGCCGCTGCAGCTGCAGAGACCGCCAAGAGAGACTTGGAGGCGAGGGTGGCACAGTTGGAGCTCAACTTGAAGACGAGCGAGGAGAAGGTTGCCGCGCTCACACTGGAGAGGGAGAAGGACGCCCACAACCACTCGGAGCTGCAGGTCCGTCTCTCCGACAAGGGCAAGGAGCTCGCCATCGCCAAGGATTCCATCGCGGACTTGGAATTGAAGCTGTCCACCCTCACTGAATCACTTGACGGCGCCAGGAACAGGGAGACGAAGCTGAAGGAAGATCTCCGGGCTGAGAGGGCACTGTTGGACAGAGCCGCCCTCACGCAGAACAACTTCAGGCAGATGGTGGAGCAGTGGACCGAGGAGCTCGTCGCCGCCGCCGCTGACATCGACAGGGAGATGGCGGCGCTAGGGACGGAGCACCTTGGGTACTCCCCCGACGCGAACCTCCCTCACAGCACCAAGCTGAG
The DNA here is from genome assembly GCA_902687465.1 of Secale cereale. Lineage (NCBI taxonomy): Eukaryota > Viridiplantae > Streptophyta > Magnoliopsida > Poales > Poaceae > Secale > Secale cereale. The sequence continues at coordinate 904,533,645 of LR738712.1, read as the reverse complement.
CTTATTCTTCAGGGGAGTGGCGCCGGCCCTCGAGCAGCTCCGGGAGATGATCCCTACGCAGCTGGCGAACGAGGCACGCAGGCTTTGTACGGGAGTTGTGGAAAGAGTGCTGACGAAGATCGTCTACCGCAACCCCGGGATCAATCTTGAGAACGTCCTCCGGACCTTGCCGCCCGACGCCGACCAGGAGGCGCTGAAGGCTCTTGTCGCCCCCATCGTGGCCAAGGTGGGCAAGATCAGGAGGGTTGACGGCGACCGCGTGGACTAGACTGCTTTCTTTCTGCTTCCCTTGTCGCTGCCAATTAAGTCATGGACAGTAGTTTATTAGAACAGCGACAAGTCATCTTGTAATATAACTTTATTTTGGGTAGTTAATGCAGTGTTATTTCCTTTGTTCGACTCCTTTACTTTGTATGCTTTTACCCTACGCTTTTAGGGAACTTGCCGGCGAGGAGACCTTGCAGCGAGCGCTGAGTGCGGAACTTCAGCAGCCTGCTGGCAGCGCCTCTACCGGCAAGAAACTTTGCCGCAGCTAGTCGCAGCACACTTAGGTTGTTGAGCGAACTCAAAAACGAAGTAAGGGCGCGACACTTGTCGCAGCTCACTTAAGCCGTTGAGCGTGCTCGAAACAAAGTAAGGGCGCGGCTAGTCACGGGTAGGTTCCTCCGCGCACAGGTTTTCCATACAAAGTGCGGTCGTTCAAGGAAGATAACTTTTAAAAATTTAAAAATTCGAATGCTCAAACTTTGGCAACTTAGCTTTTGTGTGCGGTTTGCTTCCCAGCAAGGCAAGGCTTCCTTGAACGGCACCATACCACTGTCTCCGTCCCCCCCGGAAAACTTGTGCGCGAGGAAAAACTTCTTCTGTTTGAGAAAAGAAAGAAAAGGGAGGAAACATAGATATGGAACCTTGCGGCTCGTTATTGCTTACCGGGGGTGTGTGCTGCACAAAGTGTCAGATAACACATGCAAGTAAAAGAGAAAAATGCGTGAAACGACAAGTTGTGCAAGGGACAAAAGTTTTACTGATGCACAGGGTCTGCGCCCGGCTTTGTACAAAGGTTTACATGCAACAGCGGCAAGACTTGTACAAAAGGTGGTTGCCGGAGCGGATCACGGCAACAGCGCCTTATGGGTGAAACTTGCGAAGGTGCTCAATGTTCCAGGAGTTGCTCACCGGTAATCCCTCTTCGGTCTCAAGGCGGACAGCGCCGGGCCTTGTGACTTGCCTCACCAGATAAGGGCCTTCCCACTTCGGCGTTAACTTGTTGGAATTCTTGGCGGACTGAACACGCCGAAGAACAAGGTCACCTTCCTCGAGACTTCTGGCCTTAACTTTGCGGCTATGGTAGCGGCGCAAAGCATGCTGGTATCGAGCAGCTCGTACATCAGCCTGAAGACGGTCCTCCTCGAGGAGCAGTGCATCATCTTGCCGCAGCTGCTCTTGCTCGAGCTCATCGTAAGCGAGCACTCGAGGAGACCCGTATACGAGTTCCGTGGGGAGAACTGCCTCTGCTCCATAGACAAGAGCAAAGGGTGTCTGTCCGGTGGCTCGATTTGGTGTCGTCCTGATTGACCAAAGAGCCGCCGGCAACTCCTCAATCCAGTTTCTTCCACACATGTGCAGCCTGTCGAAAGTTCTTGTCTTGAGCCCGCGCAGCACTTCAGCGTTTGCCCTCTCCGCTTGACCGTTGCTCCTTGGGTGAGCAACAGAATTGAAGCAGACCTTGGCGCCAAGGTCTTGGACGTATTGCATGAAGGTGCGACTTGTGAACTGTGTGCCGTTGTCGGTGATGATCCTGTTAGGGATCCCGAAACGGCAAACAATTGACCTGAAGAACTTGACTGCTGACTGCGCGGTCACCTTTCTCACTGGTTCCACTTCCGGCCACTTTGTGAACTTGTCGATGGCGACGTACAAGTACTCAAAGCCCCCAGCTGCGCGGGGAAAGGGGACGAGGATGTCGAGCCCCCAGACCGAAAATGGCCAGGACAAAGGGATCGTCTGGAGAGCTTGAGCTGGCTGATGTATCTGTTTGGCATGGAACTGGCACGCTTCACACTTGGTTACTTGTGCAGTTGCATCTTGGAGGGCTTCTGGCCAAAAGAATCCTTGCCGGAACGCCTTCCCGGCAAGTGCTCTTGCGCCAATGTGGTGGCCACATATGCCTCCATGTATCTCTGCCAATAGCTTTTGTCCATCTTCCCGGGGAATGCACTTCAATCTGACACCATTGAGTCTTCTTCTGTACAGTTCATTGCCGACGAACTGGTACATACTTGACTGCCTGGTTATTCTCTCTGCTTCTTCTGGTTCTTCGGGAAGTTCTCCAGTTTGAAGAAAGTGGACAATTTGCTGCGCCCAGGCTGGAGCTTGAGGCTCAACAACAAGGACTAAAGGCATCAGTGCTGCTACGGGAACGTCAGCTTCTACGGCAAGAACCTGCAGCTCTGCCGGAGCTGGACGTTCCCAGGCAAGCCTGCCGGGGCAAGGCTTGTCGGGAACGCCTGCTTCAACTGTACGAACCCTAGGGTCCGCAGGAGCAGACTGTTCCTCAGCAACTTGGTCGTTGATCTTGGGGACCTTGGCGGCGATTTCAGGAAGATCCGCAGGCAAGTAGTCGCCGGAGACCAACTTTCTCTTTTTGCTTTGCCCAACTGATGGTGTAACAGATGGTTGAGTTAGCTTGAGCACGAAGATGCCTGGCTCCACAGGTAGCTTTAGTGCAGCACACTTTGAGAGGCCGTCTGCGACGTCATTTTGAGCTCTTGGAACGTGCTCCATTTGTATGCCTTCAAAGTGCTCTTCAAGCTTCCTCACTTCGTCGACGTAAGCTTCCATCAATGGGCTCCGGTAGCTCTTGTTCACTTGTTGGACAACCAACTACGAATCTCCCCACACAATCAGCTTCTTGATCCCAAGTTCTGCTGCTATTCTGAGGCCGGCAAGCAAACCTTCATACTCTGCAGTATTGTTTGTTGCTTGCTCCTTGGGAAAGTGCATTTGGACAACGTACTTGAGGTGTTCTCCGGTGGGTGCGACAAGCAGCACAGCAGCACCGGCGCCTTGCAGCGAGAAGGCACCATCGAAGTACATTATCCATTCTTTGCTTGCTTCTTTGCCGGGGATGCTTGTCTCTAGAATCTCTTCGTCTGGCGTTGGTGTCCATTCCGCTATGAACTCTGCCAATGCTCTGCTCTGGATAGTTGAAGTACTTTCAAACTTAAGACCAAAGCTTGACAGCTCCAGTGCCCACTCGACAATCATGCCTGTTGCTTCTGGATTTTGCAATATCCTCTTCAGCAGAAAGCGAGTGACCACTGTTATCTCATGTGCTTGGAAGTAGTGGCACAACTTTCTCGAGGCCATGAGGAGGCCGAAAAGCAGCTTGTGCACCCCAGAGTATCTTGACCTAGCCCCCTGCAGAAGGGAACTGACAAAATAAACTGGGTGCTGCACCATCTTCTTTCGCACTTCTCCTTGCATCTGCGCAGACCCATCCTTGTCGTGGCCAGAGCTTGTCGGGGAAGCCCTCTGCTTGTCGCTGGATGCGCTTGCCGGGGCTGTGGGCTCCTCATCTGCCTCCCTTTCCGCTACCAACGCAGCACTAACCACTTGATGGGTTGCCGCTAAGTACAGCAGCAACTTCTCTTGCGGCTTAGGTGCGACAAGTATTGGAGTGGAGGACAGGTACCCTTTCAAGTCTTGCAGCGCTGCCTCCGCTTCCGGAGTCCATTTCATTGGACCTGCCTTTTTCAAGATTTTGAAAAACGGCAGGGCGCGTTCTGCAGACTTAGAAATGAACCTGCTAAGGGCAGCCACGCAGCCGGCAAGCCTTCGTACATCCTTGATGCGCTTCGGGGCTTCGATCTGCTCGATGTCTTTGATCTTGTCAGGATTGGCTTCAATCCCCCTCTGGGATACGAAGAACCCGAGAAGCTTGCCGGAGGGGACTCCGAACACGCACTTCTCGGGGTTAAGCTTGAGTTGTATCTTGCGCAGATTTGCAAAAGTTTCATCTAGGTATTGAATCAGGGTATCCTTGTTCTTGCTCTTGACCACTATATCATCCATGTAAGCTTCTACATTCCTGTGTATTTGTGGCTCAAAAGCAGTGTGGACCACCCTTGCAAATGTTGAACCCGCATTCTTCAATCCAAAGGGCATGCGTATAAAACAGTAAGTGCCACATGGAGTAATGAATGCGGTCTTCTCTTCATCCTCTTCAGCCATGAATATCTGGTGGTACCCTGAGTATGCATCAAGGAATGAAAGCAACTCACATCCAGCCGTGGAGTCAACGATCTGGTCAATGCGCGACAAGGGGAATGGATCTTTAGGACAAGCTTTATTCACATCAGTGAAGTCTATACAAAGCCTCCACTTCCCATTTGCTTTGCGCACGACGACAGGGTTGGCCAGCCACGTGGGATGAAGTACACCTCTAACAAGGCCTGCCGCTTCCAGCTTCTTGATTTCTTCGGCAATAAACTCTTGGCGCTCCACCGCTTGCTTCCTGACCTTCTGCTTGACGGGCCGCGCGTGAGGACAAACGGCAAGCTTGTGCTCAATTACTTTCCTGGGAACGCCGGGGATGTCAGACGGTTGCCATGCAAACACGTCGACATTCGCCCGCAGGAAAGCAACGAGCGCGCTTTCCTATTTAGGATCAAGTGTGGCACTGATGGTGAAAGTACCACCAGTGCCGTCCTCCTTGGGGGACACCTTCTTGGTTGCGGGTGGAGCTGCCATTCCCTTCTTGCACTTGCTGGTGGAGCTCGATGGTGCGTCCTCAACGGCAGCGCAGCACTCCGAAGAGGTGCGTTTGCCGGAGTAGGCCCCAGAGCTCTTGCCGGACTTGGTCTTGTTCTTCCCCCCGGGAGCTTCAGCGGCAAGTGTTTTGCTATCTGTTGCAGCTGCTGCGTCCCGGTAGATCTTGTCGGCGCAGATAAGCGCGTCCTTCTTGTCGCCAGGGACAAAGATGACGCTTATCGGGCCTGGCATCTTGAGCATGTTGTAGGCGTAGTGAGAGGCTGCCATGAACTTGGCAAGCGCCGGACGGCCAAGTCTCCCATTGTACGGCAATGGGATATCAGCAACGTCGAAGGTGATCCTCTCAGTCCTAAAGTTTAGCTCTCCGCCAAAGGTGACTGGCAGCGTAATCTTCCCCTTCGGCTTGCTCCTTCCCGGGTTAATTCCTTGGAAAGTTCCGGTTTCTTCGAGCTCGCTGTCGGGGATCTGTAGCTTTCGGACTACAGCAGAGGAGATCAGGTTCAGGCCGGCCTCGCCGTCAACCAGCATCTTGGTGAACTTGAGGTTGCAGATGGTTGGCGAAACCAACATCGGCAAGCACCCGACCGCAGTTGTGCGGTCAGGGTGATCCTCAATGTCGAAGATGATGGGCGTGCTGGACCACTTCAGGAGTTTGCGCGACTCGACGGGTGGCTCTGCTGCATTAACTTCCCGCACCCATTGCTTGAGTTGGCGGTGGGAAGTATGCAGAGAGGCACCTCCATCGACGCATAGAACTTCTGTGGCCTTTTGGAACTCCTGCTCGCTGTTGTCTCCGTCGTCCATGTCCTCGTCGTCATCTTCGTTTTCGTCCTTGTCGCGGCCGCGGGGAGGTCTATCTCCTTGCCGCTGCTTGACCTTGCCGCGGCGTCCTCCCCGGCCATTGAATGGCCGCTTCTTGCCGGACTCTCCTCCGCCTCCCTGGGCCTTCTCCTTGTCGCGTCGCTCGTACTCAGCTTTCTGCTGTTCGACGAGGTATTCGACCCTTTTGCAGTTCTGGAGATCGTGGCCCTTGGTGCGGTTGATCTTGCAGTACTGCTTGTCGGAGCCGTCCTGCTTGTCGGCGGCGGCTACAGTGGCAGCTTCCTTGCCGGAGCCACCAGCCTGAGCTTTCTTGGCGCCTGCCTCCTTGCCGGACTGCTCGATGGCCAGTACTTCCTTGTTCTTCTTCTTCTTATTGTTCCGCCGCCAGTTTTTCCTTGCCGGGGTAGCATCCTCACTGTCCGTTCCTCCTGCTCCAACATCCTCTCCGGGGAGTCGCCTCCCCTCTTCAGCGCGCGCGCACTTGTCGGCCAGGGCATAAAGCTCACTGACGTCTCGTATCTTGCACATCGCCATTTCCTCCCTGATCCGACGGTTACGCACGTTCTGATGGAACGCGCTAATAACCGCGGCAGGGTGAACGTCCGGGATGTTGTGCTGGACGCGGCTGAATCTCTGGATGTATTTCCGCAGGGACTCTCCTTCCTTCTGGGCAAGTATATAGAGATCACTTTCCTGGCCATGGGGCTTGTGGCCGCCCATGAAGGCGCCGACAAACTGGTGGCACAGGTCGGCCCAAGAAGAGATGGAGTTTTCCGGCAAGTGCATAAGCCAAGATCTGACGTTTGGCTTAAGCACGAGCGGGAAGTAGTTCGCCAGTATCTTCTCGTCGCGCCCCCGGCAGCCTGCACCGCAGTGGTGTAGATGCTGAGGAACTCCGAGGGATGGGTCTTGCCGTCGTACTTCTCGGGTACGTCGGGCTTGAAGTTTTTCATGCTGGGCCACTGGACTTGCCGCAGCTCACGGGTGAACGCAGGGCTACCTGCCGCGTACGGCAGGTCGCCCGGTTCTCCGGGCGCGCGCATGTCAACAGCGGTCCCAGCGCGCTGGTCGGACTGTCTTCGCGCTTCTCTTCGATGCTCGATGCGAGTTCGAGCGTCTTCTTGCCGTCTCTCATCGAGGACTTGGCGTTGATCACGGCGAGCTCGTGGATCTGACGACGCTGTGGAGCCGTCGTCGATGTTGATCTGGCGAGTCGGCGATTTCGGCCTTCGCGGCGGGGAGTGCACAGTAGTTGCACCCCCGGCGGTCTTGTCCCCATCGGCCTGCGCCTGGTTGACTTGCCGCGGCCGCGACGTCGTCGGCTGCTGCGGCGTGTCGTTGTTGGCGAAGGCGATGAGGCTTTGGATGGTGGCCCTCCAGTCTTCGGCCTTGTCCACCGCTGGAGGGAAGTCGAGGAGCAGCTGAGCTCTAGCTAGAGCTTCTGCTGGAGTGGAGGGAAGCGGTGGCGAGCGGTGCGAGGAGCGAGATATGCTCGGACTTCTAACCGCGTTAGAAGGAGCAGGTTCTCGCCCCGGCGACCGCGCCTTGCTCGTGCCAGTGCGTTGGCCTTGAGCGTCCCGCGACCCGCCAGCTTGTCCTTGGCTCAGCAAGCGAATGGTACCCTGCGTACCACGTCGCTGCCGTTCCGGCACCTCCTGAGAGGGGCGCGGTGCGTGCACAGACGCCGAGGTCTTGGAGTGCGCTCGGTCGTCCATCTTGTCCTTGGATTTGGCGGCGCCGTGAGTTTCCTCGCCGGCGTTCGTCCTTCCGCCAGCGTCTCCCCCACCAACTGTAGGTTCTGGTGGTGGTGGGATCGACGCGGCAAGTGCCTGGGTAAACAGGCAAAGATGTCGGGGAAACTGGTCGCCCACGAACACCTAAGGGACCGGGGTCCCTTTTCGGTACGGCAAGGGAGCGGAGGGTGCACGAAGAGCAGATCGAAGCAAGCACGCGGGCAGTTTACCCAGGTTCGGGCCGCACAGATGCGTAAAACCCTACTCCTGCCTTGGTTTGTATTGTGTTCTTGGCTCGGGAGCAAGAAGAGCTACAGTACTGGTTGCTAGCTACACCGAGCGTGAGAGTGATCCAGCCTCGGAACCCCCTCTACGTTGCGCATGGGCCTCCTTTTATAGGTCAAAGGGGTCACCGACAGGTGGCAACGTAGGCGAGGGTAAAAACGTAAAAAGGTGGTAGTTGTAACAGTGTATGTACAGTGGTCTATACCTAACCCTGACGGCAGGGGACAAGGGCATTGAATGCCCATCGCCGTCGCCCCCAAACAGTGCAAAAAGCGTCTGTTAGGGCGTCTCCGTTCGCCACGAAGGTGGCCTCGTCATCGCGGCTCGCCACGGTGTACCCCAGGCTGCACAGCCGTCCGCCACGTGCACCTGGAAGGGCCCCAGGGCGACGCGTGGCCGGATGAGCTGGAGCGCGGGCACGTAGTGGGAGCTTGCCGCGGCAAGTGCCTTGCCGCGGTCGCTACCTTGCCGCGCCCGGAAGCTTGTCGCTCTCCGGGCCTTGCCGCGACGCGCGAAGCGTTGCGGCAAGTCTTCTGAAATGCCATGTTTGGTCTTCCTGACAAGCTCCTCTTGCCAGGGCCTTGTGCCAAAGGGGTGGTCTTGTGCCTTGTACGGCCTTCCCGGCAAGCTCCTCTTGCCGGGGTCTTGTTTCATTGACTTGAATACTTTGTTCTTGAATGGCTCCAAAGGAACCAAAGTGGGCCTTGGCGGGCGCGTGGCAAGCCCTGCCGCGGGATGCTGCTACTGCCCGTGCACAAGTCGGGATACTAAGGTACCCCTACTTTAGTACACCGACAAAACATATATCAGTTATTAATCATAAGATGTAATTTCATATATTATTTATTTTCTATCGTAGATATAGATAACTCTATAAACTCGATCATACTTTGGAAAACTTGACTTCATAAAAAATATATGCTTACTATATTATGGAATGAAGGGAGTAATAATTAAACAAGAGGGAAATAAAATATTGCATTTGTTCACGTAGAATAAAAGAGCTAGTTTACAAAGAAATACATTAGAGTTTACATTGTTACATGTTATAGGAGTTTGTGGCCTTGTATAAAAAATTAGAGATAGTGCTGCATTATTAAAGCAAGAGGCCAACAAACCAAGAGAAAAATATACTCCATTAATCTTTATTATCAATGTTGAGAGTAAACGTTATGGAAGGTGTGTACAACACTGGCACAAGTTAAAATATATCACCCATCATTTACAATCATATATGCATGCAAACTCCATCACATAATAAATGAAACACGAAATTTCGTATGGAGTGCTTAATTTTTTAAAAAAACTCAGCTACCATGAAAGGGAGGGAAAATACTTGTAAATACCAAATTTTAAAGAAATATCGGGAAAGATCATTTATGAAAATAGAAGTAAATATTTCTTGTGAGAAGACTTCTAGTATTAGTTCTATAATGGAGGAGCAAACACAAATATATTTCTGATCCTACTAAGACTTTTTGATTGCTGTATTGAAAGAATGTTAGATTCCTCAACTGTCATGGGCCTGAAAAAAAAAACTCTGCTGCCATGACATGGTTATACATTTTCATAGGGGTATAATTTAGGAATTCCCTTGTATACAAGTCTACCACTCACATTCTAATCACAGTTCCGATGAACCATTTTCAACAATCTGACAGACAGTGTCTAGCAAGTGTTGAGTATCGTGATTATTTAGGAAACATTGGATGGCGTAGGATATATTTCTACCTTGTCTTGTACTCCAAGTTGATCATTTACTCCTATATATATGCCCATGAGGCTCAAGCAATACATCAATAAATTCCACAAAATCTCCCCCTCTATTCCTCTAAAAGTATATGCTCCATCTATCTACTATATTATTAAAACAAGAGGCCAACAAATCACCATATTTATCCAGACAGACTAAAAATATATACTCCATTAATCTTAATTATTTAGGTTGAGATTAAACATTATGGAAGTTACATACAACACAGGCACATGTAAAAATATATCACCAGTCATGTATAACCATATATGCATGCAAGCTGCATCACATAATAAATTAAAGGAGAAATTTCATGTGGAGTAATAAACATATTCTATACAAAAAATATCCTTGGTTCGCATAACATAGTAGTATCTATATTCAAAGCTATCAAAATACGGGAAAACTAAGAAAAATGCACAATCAGGTAAGATAAAAGAAAGGCTGGTAGACTGCAAGCAAGGCTTAAAATAAAACCTATCTACACATGTGAGATTTGACACACTTCATACTGTCCTAGGGGATCCACCCGTATTTAAAAACTGAGAAGTCAGTATATAGTGTTACCTATATCCTAAGCACCCAAACTTCTATGTGTGTTGTAGAAGTATTTTATTACTAACACCGGTTCTTCATAAATGAATATATCATAGAAATTATAAATGTTAAAAAGTTGGATTACTAACCTTGGTGCTAAATAAATCAATATATGTAATAAATTGTTTTTACGAAAGGGAGGTCAAATACTTCTAAAGAGCAAGCTTTGAAGAAATAAGAAGAAGTATAGGATTGTGCAAATCCGCCACACGCGGGCAACCTAGTATTCACTATATATAGGATTGCATGCCTGAGTAAAAAAGGTGAATCGAAGGAAATCCTTAAACCAATCATACAACAAATATTCAGTGGAATATTGTGTTAGTTCCCTAGTGCATGTGGTATGAACAACATGAAAACTTTAACATCCCAGTCAGCTTGTGCGTCGTACGGGAGCAAGCATATGATGGATAAAAACTCATAGGAGAGCTGCAAGGACATTCCTTTTGTCATTATATGAGCATACTGATGTGAGGATGGCACATGAAGAGCCTGGAGCTCACCAAGTGACACCTTCTCCCCAGAAAAGTGGATGTTGATCTCAGTGTGCTTGCTGTGACGATGTTGGAATGGATTAGAGGCCCTATAGACGATACTAACAATGTCACGGAAAACAATAGTGGCAGTCGTGAGGGGATGATGAAGTACACGAAGTAGGTGACGAATCCAACAACACTCAACAACAACATGGGCGATGTATGATACTCTGACTCACCACTGGAGTAAGACTCCATGGTATGCCTATTAGACAACCGAGAGACGAGGCTATCACAAAGATAGAGACAGTAGCCAGATGTAGAGCGCCTGGTCTCAGTGCACCTAGCCCAATCGACGTCAGAATGAGTTGTATGTGTTGCTGAGGATGAGCTCAAGAGATGCAAGATGAGATCGATGGTACCCTTGATGTACCAGTGTCGAGGGGATGACCCACTCATAGGGGCATCCACACTTAAATATTTTCAAAAACATCAAGATGGCGAGTGCCCATCAATCCGGCTAGCTCCCTAGCTGGTCCGCCGGCTCGGGAGACCTGGTCCGGCGCGGCGCGGCGCCACGGTGGGCTAGTCGCAGCCGGCAGACGACAAGTCAGTGCCCGTCACATCTAGTCGTATGACAAGACAACGCTCCCACGACGGAGAGAGCGGGGCTACAGTACACCCCTCACCGCTGACCGGAGGAAGCGTAGCTACAGTGCATGCTACTCTGCTGAACCGAGCGACCGACATGCGTGGCCCGGCAGTGTACCAACTACTCAATGACGAGGTCGAAGACGCGCCACAGTGATGTCCTGCCAGCGGGTCCTGTAGGTGGCGGGCCTCATGCAAAAGTCAAGACGATGAAGCCAGCGCCCCGCGCCCATGCAGTTTTACCGTTGTACCCTGGGGGCGGCCTATAAGACCACTTATGCCTGCTAGTACTACGTCGGTATTTTCTCAAAGAGGAAGGGATGATGCAGTATGACAACGTTAGGTATTTCCCTCAGTGATGAGACCAAGGTTATCGAACCAGTAGGAGAATCAAGAAACATAACGTAAACAACACCTGCACACAAATAACAAATACTCGCAACCCGACGTGTAAAAGGGGTTGTCAATCCCTTTCAGGTAACGGACGTGATAGAGTAGTACATATTGATAGATCGAACGCCAAATATGATAATTTGCAGCAAGGTATTTTTGGGTTTTTGGTTTAATAGATCTAAAAATCAAAGCAAAGGAAAATAGATTGCAAACAAAAATAATATAACGAGGAGACCCGGGGGGCGTAGATTTCACTAGTGGCTTCTCTCGAGAAAAATAGCAAACGGTGGGTAAACAATTACTGTTGGGCAATTGATATAACTTCTAATAATCATGACGATATCCAGGCAATGATTTCTATATAAGCATCACGTCCAAGATTAATAGACCGACTCTTGCCTGCATCTACTACTATTACTCCACACATCGACTGCTATCCAGCATGTATCTAGTGTATTAAGTTCATGGAAGAACGGAGTAATGCAATAAGAAAGATGACATGATGTATACAAGATCTATTTATTTAAATACATGTCGGTTCCCTTTCTGTCACTGGGCAAGCACCGTAAGATCGAATCCACTACAAAGCACCTCTTCCCATTGCAAGATAAATAGATCAAGTTGGCCAAACAAAACGCAAATATCGGAGAAGAAATACGAGGCTATAAGAAATCATGCATATAAGAGATCAAAGAAAACTCAAATAACTTTCATGGATAAAAAGATAGATCTAATTATAGACTCAAAGTTCATCGGATCCCAACCAACACACCGCAAAAAGAGTTACATCATGTGGATCTCCAAGAGACAATTGTATTGATAATCAAATGAGAGAGAGGAAGCCATCTAGCTACTAACTACGAACCCGTATGTCTATAAGGAACTACTCACGCATCATCGGAGAGGCACCAATGGAACTGGCGAACCCCTCCGTGATGGTGTCTAGATTAGATCCGGTGGTCCTGGACTCTACAGCGGCTGGAATTGATTTTCGTCGACTCCCCTAGGGTTTCTGGAATATTGGGGTATATATAGAGCAAAGAGGCGGTTCGAGGGGCACCCGAGGTGGGCACAACCCACCAGGGCGCGCCTGGGCCTCCTAGCGCGCCCTGGTTGGTTGTGCTCCCATCGGAACACCCCCAGGTGCTTCTACAGCCCATTGGATGTCTTTTGGTACAAAACAATCCTCAAAAAGATTCACTGTGTTTGGACTCCGTTTGATATTGATTTCCTACGATGTAAAAAACATGCAGAAAACAACAACTAACACTTGGCACTATGTCAATAGGTTAGTACCAAAAAATGATATAAAATGATTGTAAAACATCCAAGAATGATAATATAACAGCATGCAAGAGTCAAAAATTATAGATACATTGGAGACGTATCAACCACCCCGGGAGCCCTTCAATCAGTTGCCTGGACTGGACGGACACAATCTTCGATTCTCACACAACACACACACACACACATGGAGAAGTAGAGAACCATCTTCTTCTTCCTCATCCACCCAATACAGCTCCTGTAGCATCATTGTAGCCCTGTTGTGATCCATATAGTCGATCTTGTAGACTAGGGGTGTTACCTCCCACGAAGGTCCCCGAAACTGGGTACATCGGGTGTCTTGCACCGCTTGCCCTCAATCTCGCCTTCGAATCACACCAACATCCTTTGAGCATCTCCAGCTTGCCACCGTCTGGGGACGGCAACGTCTCTAGCAACATCGCAACCTCTGTGTCTATGTAGAGGTGCTCACTAGTGGATCCAGCACCTCTACCGGTAGCGCCCGTCGCATGACTGCCATCGCTGCCACCGGCGCCGACCAGTCCGACCCCCTCCTGGCAACGATGTAGAGCCCGCGTGACCCCATTGCACTCAACACAAATGCAGCTACTGCCGCAGCTCGGTGCCAAATGGAGTCCGCCTAGTGAGAGTACAACACCACCTATGGCCTCACGTCGGCCGGCATCGAGCCAAGCTATCAGGGCGCCGTGCGGCACCATTGTCAATCTTTTTGGCGCCAACCGACCCACCTGCGCTACGCTCGCCCAAAATATGAGGGTGCCGTGGGAGGCTGCCGACGAGCATGTCCACCTGGAGGGCAAGGCATTGCTGCAGCAGAAGCAACACATATGTGACCTCTAAGCCGCGGCCAACCGGCTGTAGGACCACTGCGAGAAGAACCCCTCCGCCTCAGACCCCAGGCGTTAGGCCGATAATCTGCAGCTAGACAGCCGTACTCGGCACACTCACCAAGTCTCTTCTTCGCCTGCTCCCAGCCACGGGAGCCAGTCCTGTGGCAGCAGGGGAGGTCGACGTCATCGTGACGCGCCGGCTATCACGAGCCGGCTCGCGGAGAAGACGGACCCCACTCACCAGTACCATGCTCCGCCTACCCCGCCCACGCACTGGGAAAGACCAGCCTCCGTTGGCCCTGATGGCCACGCTTATGTTGTCGATCGACTTGGAATCCGCAATCTTCCTGACTAGAACGATGCTCGTCATCGCATCGAGCATCTAGCCCGCTCCCTCGCCTTGGAGGATGTATTCTTGGTGGGCCGGCTTGCTTCGGCCATCGCATTCATAGTGATCCATTCCAAAACGGCTTCACACTGGCTTGCGACATCCCCAAGCACAATGGGACCGCCAGACCGGAGGATTGGCTCACCGAGTACACCACCGCCATCGACATCACAGGGGGCAAGAAGCCCGTGGCCATGCACAACATGCCCCTCATGTTGCAAGGATCTGGGCGGACGTGGCTGAACAACCTACCAACCAACAACTTCAACACTTGGGTCATCTTGGTGGAGCCATTCATCCAAAACTTCACTAGCACGTACAAGCAACTCAGTCGGTGCCACCAGCTCGCCACATGCATCCAGCGTCCAGAGCAGACCGTCCGCGACTACCTCACGCGATGGACTCGGCTGCACAATGACTGTGATGGGGTCCACGGGGTGCAAGCTATCCAGTACTTCATCGACTTGTGCCGAGACGACACCCTACTCAAGCACAAGCTCATGCGCACCGAGCTGACCACGATGGCCTCACTCATGGCCACGATGGACATGTACGCCACAGCCGACTTCGCGATGTGGGTGCAGGTCCGCTGGACGCATTCGGCAAAGAACTGCCAGACCCGCCTGTGAACCAATGGCAGACTAGAGACAGCGGCATGCAGTAGAATAACGAAAACATCAAGTGGAAGGGTGGGTAGACGGATGCTCCCTCTGGCAGCTTGCAGGTTGTTGTTGTCGAGGTAGAGCCAGATAGGGACTAGGGCAGCAGCCAGCAAGTTGCTGGCTTCGAGGTAGATCCGCATGGGGAATAGGGCGGCAGTTGGTGTCACAAACCAGCAAGGGCGTCTGGTTGCCCAAGCTTGCCTTCAAGCATATTATCAACGCCCCATGCAAGCACCACGGCGCTGCGAAGCCGTGTGGACATACGACCTGGAACTGCAGCTGCACGTAGCTCTTGGAGTCGGTCGAAGGCACGGTCCTTGCCCTTCCGCCTCCGTCGGCTCTAGCTCCGACAGTCGGCCAGCCTCGTGACAACTCTCCTTACCCAGATGCGTCATATGTCGTCTTTGCGAGCGCGGTTGGTGACAAGCATAGTTCGCGCAGGCGGTCATGAGAGGTGAATGCAACCCACCCCCCTGTTAGTCACTTCATGCACTTGTCTAAGAGGCCGGTCACCTGGAGCCGGTAGGACAACCCATCCGTGATTACCACGGCGGGCAGCTATGCCCTCCTCCTCGACCCCACCTTCATCTCAAAAAAGCGCACCTGCCGATTCACGCATGTGTTAATCAACGACAGTAGCAACATCAACATCCTCTACCGCGACACCATGATCAAGTTGCAGCCCAGCCGGATGACCTTGCACGGCATAGTGTTGGGCAGACTTGCTCAACCAATGGCAAAGTCCACCTGGACGACCTATTCGATATTAAGACACAAGTATAGGGGATCAATCATAGTCCTTTCGATAAGATTCTCGAACTCAATTCGGAGTATAATGAAATTACAAGCGGTTTTTAGTGAGGTATTGTCTGCAAGCACTGAAATTATCAATAACAGAGGTTTAGTAGCAAGGTAATTTGTAATGAGCAACAAGTAGTAATGGTAACAAAGGTGCAATAAGGTAGCCCAATCCTTTTTGTAGCAAAGGATAAGTCGTAGCGGTCACTTATAACAAGCAAAGCATTCTTGAGGACACGTGGGAATTTTATCTAGTCACTTTCATCATGCTTGTTTGATTTGCATTCGCTACTTTGATGATTTGATATGTGGGTGGACTGGTGCTTTTGTGTTGCCTTCCACATATGATTTACCCCTATCAAAAGCGTCCGCAACTACTAAAGAAGAATTAAGATAAATCTAACCATATCATGAAACATATAGATCCAACTAAGCTATTTAAGGAATAGTGCATGAACGAAGGTTTAAGCATCATGTTTGCGACCTCTAAGGCACGGCCAATCGGCTATAGGACAACTATGAGCAGAACCACTCCGCCTCAAACCCCACGCGTCAGGCCGACGATCTGCAGCCGTTCCTGTGGCAACAGGGGAGGTCGGCATCATTGATACGCACCGGCTGACACCAGCTGGTTTGTAGAGAAGGCCGACCTCTCTCGCCAGCAGCATGCTCCTCCGACGCCATCCGCGCACTAGGAAAGGTCGGCCGCTGTTGGTCCGGATGGCGACGCTCAGGTGGCCGATCGTCTTGGAGCCCGCAACCTTCCCGAAGAAATCATGGTTTGTCAGCTTGCTTCGGCCAGCGCATCCATAGTGAGTCCTGCCCCAAGGGCTTCACACTGCCTAGCGACATCCCCAAGTACAACGGGATGACCAAGCCGAAGGATCGGCTCACCGACTACACCACCGTCGTCGGCATCACGGGCGGCAACAAGCGTGTGGTCGTGCACTACAAGCCCCTCCGGTTGCAAGGTTCTGAGCGGACGTGGCTGAAGAGCCTATCGGACAACAACGTCAACACATGGCTCGACTTTGTCGAGGCATTTGTCCACAACTTCACCGACACGTACAAGCAACTCGGCCGGCCCCGCCAACTCGCCACATGCGTCAAGTGGCCAGAACAGACTGTCTACGACTACCTCACGCTATGGACTCGGTTGCGCAATGACTGCGAGGGGGTCCATGAGGTGCAAGCCATCCAGTACTTCATCGATGGGTGCCGAGACCACACCCTCCTCAAGAACAAGCTCATGAGCACCGAGCCGACCACCATGGCCGCGCTCATGTCCACAACGGACACGTACACCATGGGTCCGTCTTGACATATCCAGCGACGAAATGCCGGCCCCGCCTGTCAACCATGGCACACTGGAGACAGTGCCCGGTTGCAAAACAACAATGACAAGCGGAAGGGTGAGTAAGCGAGACACTCGGTCTGCCAGGTGGCAAGTTGCTGGCATCGAGGTAGAGCTGCATGAGCAGCAGGGTGGAAGCCGGTGGCATGAACCAGCAAGGGCGCCTGGTTGCCCATGGTTGCCCCATGCAAGCACCACAGTGCCGAGAAGCAGTCTGGACATACGACCGGGAACTGCAGCTGAATGTAAGGCCTGGAGCGGGGCGAAGGCGCGGTGCATCCCTCTCCACATCCGTCAGCTCTAGCTCAGCCTGCCGGTCAGCCCCATGACAACCTTCCTCGCCCGGATGGGTCTGATACATCTCCAACGTATCTACTTTTCAAAACCCTTTTGCCCTTGTTTTGGACTCTAACTTGCATGATTTAAATGGAACTAACCCGGACTGACGCTGTTTTCAGCAGAACTGCCATGGTGTTGTTTTTGTGCAGAATAAAAAATTCTCCGAATCGCCTGAAAATCAACGAAGAATTATTTTGGAAAATATAAAAAATATCTGCGAGAAGATCCACACCAGGGGGCCCAGGGCCTGTCCACGAGGGTGGGGGGCGCGCCCCCCTGCCCAGGGTGCGCCCCCTGCTTCGTGGGCCCCATGGTGCTCCACCAACGTACCCCCAGATCCTATATCTTCACTTTTGCGGAGAAAAAAAATCAGAGAGAAGGAATTATCGCATTTCACGAGACGGAGCCACCGCCAAGCCCTAATCTCTCTCGGGAGGGCTGATCCAGAGTCCGTTCGGGGCTCCAGAGAGTGGAGATCGTCGCCATCTTCATCATCAATCTTCCTCCATCACCAATTCCATGATGCTCACCGCCGTGCGTGAGTAATTCCATCGTAGGCTTGCTGGACGGTGATGGGTTGGATGGGATCTATCATGTAATCGAGTTAGTTTTGTTAGGGTTTGATCCCTAGTATCCACTATGTTCTGAGATTGATGTTGCTACGACTTTGCTATGCTTAATGCTTGTCACTAGGGCCCGAGTGCCATGATTTCAGATCTGAACCAATTATGTTTTCATGAATATATGTGTGTTCTTGATCCTATCTTGCAAGTCTATAGTCACCTACTATGTGTTATGATCCGGCAACCCCGAAGTGACAATAATCGGGACCACTCCCGGTGATGACCATAGTTTGAGGAGTTCATGTATTCACTATGTGTTAATGCTTTGCTCCGGTACTCTATTAAAAGGAGGCCTTAATGTCCCTTAGTTTCCAATAGGACCCCGCTGCCACGGGAGGGTAGGACAAAAGATGTCATGCAAGTTCTTTTCCATAAGAACGTATGACTATATTCGGAATACATGCCTACATTGCACTGATGAACTGGAGCTAGTTTTGTGTCACCTTAGGTTATAACTTCTACATGATGAATTGCATCCGACATAATTTCCCATCACCGATCCAATGCCTACAAGCTTTACCTATATTGCTTGTTGCTTATTTACTTTTCCGTTGCTACTATTACAAAAACTACAAAAACACTATCGTTACTTTTATTGCTGCTACCGCCACTATCATATTACTTTGCTACTAAACTATCTTGCTGCGGATATTAAATTTCCAGGTGTGGTTGAATTGACAACTCAGCTGCTAATACTTAAGAGTATTCTTTGGCTCCCCTTGTGTCGAATCAATAAATTTGGGTTGAATACTTTACCCTCGAAAACTTTTGCGATCCGCTACACTTTATCAGCGTCCTACATCGTCTTCACCTGTGTGGTTGATGACAAGCATAGTCTATGCAGGCGGTACCGCGAGGTGAATGCCATT
>LR738712.1:904476848-904514951 GCA_902687465.1 Secale cereale | reverse complement strand
CCCCCCCCCCCCCCGCGTCCACCCGTTCCTTAGTTCATTCACTGTTCTAAGAGGCCGTTCAGCAAGAGCCGGTAGGACCACCCATCCGTGATGAACAAACCGGGAAGCTATGCCCTCCTCCTCGACCCCACCTTCGTCTCAAAGAAGCGCATGCACCTACCGCTTCACGCAGGTGATCATCGACTGCAGTAGCAACATCTCAACTATGACACCATGATCAAGCTGGGCCTCAAGGAGAAACAACTGCAGCCCAGCCGTATGACCTTGCACGGAATCGTGTCGGGCACTCTTGCTCCACCAATGGAAAATTCTACCAGGACGACCTGTTCGATGATGAGCCACAATTATAGGGGATCAATCATAGTCCTTTTGATAAGTAATATTGTCGAACTAAACGAGGAGTAGAAGGAAATGACAAGCATTTTTAAGTAAGGTATTGTCTGCAAGCACCTAAATTATCAATAACAGATAGTTTGGTAGCAAGGTAATTTGTAACGAGCGACAAGTAGTAACGGTAATAAAGGTGCAGCAAGCTAGCCCAATCCTTTTTGTAGCAAAGGACATGCCAGAACGGTCACTTATAATAAGCAAAGCATTCTCGAGGACACATGGGAATTTCATGTAGTCACTTTCATCATGTTTGTTTGATGGACGTTCGCTACTTTGATGATTTGATATGTGGTTGGACCGGTGCTTTTCTGTTGCTTCCCACATATGATTACCCCTTATCAAAAGCATCCACAACTACGAAAGAATGATAGAGATAAATCTAACCATAGATTGAAACATATGGATCCAACTCAGCTCCTTACGGAATTGCGCACAAACAATGGTTTAAGCTTCTATCACTCTAGCTAACTATCATCTAAAATACTACTCCACAATGACTTCGCTTAGGCCCATAGATGGTGTAGTTTCATGTAGTCAACATTCACATGACACCCCCAAAGGAAGCAACAACATACATATCATCAAAATATCAAACGAATTCCAGATTCACACGATTACTTATGGCAAGACTTCTCCCATGTCCTCGAGAACAAAAGTAACAAGTCACAAATCATATTAATGTTCGAACTCAAAGGGGTATTTAGTAGCATCAACAATCTAAACATATAATCTTCAACAAAATAAATAACTAGCACCAATCAAGGTGTAATCAACACTATTAGCAACCCACATGTAACAATCTGAGGTTTTGAGCCAAAGGTTGAGTACAACAGATGGACTAGGGTTTGAGATGAGATGGTGTTGGCGAAGATGTTGATGAAGATTGGTCCTCCCATGATGAGAGGGTTGTTTACGATGTCGATGTCTTCGTTTTACTCCTCCCGGAGGGAAGTATCCCCAGCAAAATCTCTCTGTCGGAGAGCAAAAGTTCACCTGCCCAGGTTCCGCCTGAGGACGATGGAACTTTGACCCCACAGTCCTCCCATTATTATTTTCTACGGCAAATGACATCATATTTGAGAAGATGGGCCTCGGAGGCTGGCCAAGGGCCCCACAAGCCACTTGGGCGCGTTCTGGTGCCTCGTGGGCACCTGGTGGACCTCCTCTGGTATTTATTTTGTCCAGTATTTTTATTTTTATTTTCAAAATAATTCTCCATGACATTTCAACTCATTTGGTGTTGTGCAGAATAGGTATCTCTGATGTAGCTTTTCTAGGTCCAGAATTCCAACTGCCAACAATCTCCCTCTTCATGTAAATCTTGCAAATTAAGAGGGAAAAGGCATTATAATAGCACCACAAAATATTATATTGATGATAAACATATAAATAATAGTAGAAAAACATGATGCAAAATGGACGTATCAACTCCCCCAATCTTAGTCCTCGCTTGTCCTCAAGCGAAAGCCGATATGGATAATCATAACCACATGTTTAGAGAGATAGGTGTCGATAAAACAAAATACGCACCTAATAGCATCATGATCATTATCATAGCAGCAATATATATTATTCTATAACTTCTCATGATCAAGTAACAATTCATCACATTAACGAAGTATAAAGCATAAACTTTCTTGAAAACTAACAAAATATGTTCTCAGTTAACAAGGCAATTACCATTCATCATATTTTTAGGAAGGGTCTAATCGAAGAGCTTTTGTTTAGCAAGTCCACATACTCAACCATCATTTTGTCTTTTATGATTGCGGACACTCACGACATATATATGGAGAAAAAGTTTCAGTCAGACAGATAGAAACATAGGGGTTTATAGTTTTGCCTCCCAACTAACTTACCGCAAGGTTAATGTCAACAATAATAACACATGATCACTCATATCCATGTAGATATATATTCCTAGATCTTTCCCCACCACATGATGCTTGCAAAATAGAAAAATGAAAAAAGAATAGAGGAGAACACTATTGACTCTTGCATGAAAAGTAAATACATAAAAGTAGAATATAGGCCCTTCGTTGAAGGAAGAAGAGGTTGTCATGCGTTTTTTACTTTTGTATGTGCAAGCTCTTAATGTAAAGGAATATGACATTATGTTGCCCGTGTGATTGCAACCTTCATTATGTAGTCCGTCACTTTTATTTCTTTACCATCATAAGATTGTACAAAGCTTATTTTCCATTAAATAAAGAATCATAGATATTTAGGAGAATATTTTATTGATTCATACACTGATGAACGGTAGTGAACTCTCATGTCATGAAACTGGGTATAAGGGTTTTGGTTGCTCAAGTAGTATCTCTACCTGGTGTGGATTTGGCTAGCAAAGATATTGCGCAAGCAAAATATATTGGAGGATCCATAAAAATATAAATTCTATGTCAATATAAGAAAACATAAACTTCATACAATGAGAATATTCGGTACTCGTGGAAGGGTACTAAGAAGAGCAGATGAGAATGGATTGGGTTCTAAGATTCAACCGTTCATCTAGTCCAGCCATCTTTATTTGACCCATTGTAACCATCAGATCTTACTGTCCTACAGTGTTATGTATACATTAGATCTATATAATTAATATTTACTACCATTCTAATTCATGAACAAACCCAACGTAGATAGGATCGCCAGGAGGATCCACCCGACCTCCTCCTTGTGACGCGACACTCCTCTTGCATGCATAGGGAAGGGGTGTGCATCATCTTACCTTCTGCCATTTCTTCACTTAGTCATGATGTATTTTTGTGAAAAAATGAGTATATAGTTTTGTAATTATTTTGTTTTAATTTCCAACCATCATGGGCCATTCTTCTTTTCAAAATGTAAATATCATGGAAATTGAGATATAAATAAGTAAACATGATTGAATATTCACAATATATAGGGTTTTTATTTTACGAGCCTATGATGTGATATACACATATAGTTCTGCTATTGGAGATGCTATAGCCATAGGATGTGTCATTTTTTTTGGTGCTTGGCCCAAAGACTTATCGATGTAGATGGATTCAGGATGATAGAGGTACCACAAAATATAAATGGAAGTCTTCAGTTACTAATCTTATGTGTATTGACGACTTTGTGAGAAAATATGATTAGTTGCTAGAGCTGAGAGAACCCCGCATCCCCGATATAGGCATTGCACAATTGTGGCATCGTTGGGACATTTCCTACACTCATTTATTTGATGTTGGAAACACTAAGCGTAATATCTGTGTGTGTGTGTATAAGATTGGAAACCCGTGAAAACTCATAAGATATGCAAATGTAGTTCTCGTTATCTTGATATCTTTGGTTAAGGAGAAGGGTGTGTTTTTTAAAACAAATCTCTCAACACATGTCCTGAACGATTGACGAATAGATGTCAAATTTCTGTGGTTAACTAATTGGATTGTCAATTAACCACTCCAAATATTTTGAAATACACTTTGTTCTTTTTATTTACATAAATATATGTTTATTTATTATACCTTCATTTTCAACATGCAACAAAATTGAATACAAAATATGAGAAAATACGTTTAATAATTTTTCCCATGATATTCAGTTGGCTTCGTAATATTTATAGCATACTCATAAGCATGTCCGAACAAATACACTTTTTCTTTCAAAATATTAATGCACTTTATATTTTTGAATAGTCATTCGATGCATAACATCAAATAAAAAGAACTATTAATTAGATTCAACATTGTTGGTTACCTATCATAATTGATGAGGACGTAGTATCGTAACCATCTATCTACAATTAACATAAAGATATCGAGATGACACGTTTTGGTTGTTATATATTATGATCAACCATTAAGAGTACCTTTTTGTGGTTTCCTTTTTACACATTTACCCTTTCATCCTTTTCAACATGTAAAATTTAATGAAAACGAATCATATTTTATTCACTGTATTAAGACATAATTTTATCTAAAGGGAATCCTATTATATCAGTGAGTTTTTGGTGTCTTTTATAGGTTACAAAAATGATATTTTTCATTAAAATTTACACATGCTTAAATAGGGCAAACATGTACAAGTGCATATATTCATTGATCAAGGAAAGAAAACATTTTCTTTACATCATAGCATCTTCATAGCAACTCTGAATCAAGTGAATCTATAGGTTCTTGAAAAATGGAAAAAAAGTAGCCAAGATGTACCCTACAAATGTACGCAAATACAATAGTGTTCTATTTTTTTGGAAACTACAAGTTCCAAGTCACCATGAAGCAACCATAAGAACAAAAAATTTCGGCTACGACCAAGAACCCTCTGACTTCTCATCATGTCTAATAACCATTAACATTATGATTGCATATGTGTATCATGTGCTAACAACACATGGATTGCATGCGAAAAACCAAGGATGTAATTCATACCATATTTCCCTTAGTCAAACAATCTATTCGGTGACTGACTAAATATTTTTACGATCTTAGTCAACCTAGTTTCATAATAATAACAACACAATAGGAAATTCAACATTTCTTTTGATGTACTCACTCAATATTCAACATGCCTCTAATCATGAAGAGGATAGTTGGGGTCCAGAGAATCAAGAAAGGTTTGAGCATAAGGTGACTCAATTTTATGTAATGATAGAAGGATCATAATTTGAACAGACAAATAGTGTTTTCCGTAGTGATGACTATGCATGAGAAATTTCACTCGAGGAGAATATTCGATACTTAGAGAAAGGTAGGAGGAAGAGCATATGAGAAAGGATTGCATGATAACATCCGGCCTTTCATCTAGTCGCCCCATCTTTGGTTAACTAATTGTAACCATTAGATCGACATGATTGTCCTAGAGTGTTATCAAGATATTAGTTTCATACAATTAATATTCACTACCACACTAGTTCATGAACAAACCCCATTGAAATACGTTCACCTGGCGGACCCACCTGGCCTCCTCCATGTGTCACGTTGCCCCTGTTGCATGCACCAGGAAAGGATGTCCATCACCTTACCATCTTCAGGTACTTCTTTTATTCATGATGTCTTTTTGTTTATAAAATGTCAACTCAGAGTATATCCTTTTGCACTAATTTTGCTTTAATTTCAAGCCATCATGGTCCCTTGTTATTTGTGACATTCAAATATAATCGAAATAAGGATATAAATTAGTAAACATGATTGAATATTCGTAATATATATGCATTTTATTATATAAGCATGTGATGTGAAATACACATATCGTTCGGCTGCTGGAGATGCTACAGCCATATGATATGTGGTTTCTTTTCATCCACCAATAGTGACTAAAGGATTGCTCTGGGCCCGAAGACTCATTGGTCAGGATGGATTTTGGATGATGGTGGCACTGCCATCTAGGTTCAAGTCGTCAGCGACTAATCTTACGTGGAATGAACGGTTTCTGATAAAGGATTGTCAATCGCTAGAGATCACATAAGCCCCCGTCCGCCCAGACAGGCGCATCACAATAGTGGAAACATTGGAAGATTTCCTCCACACATTTATTTGATATTGAAGACACTAGGCGTAATGCTTGTCTGTGCGTCTAGGATTCGAATCGAGTGAAAACCAATACAATATGCAGACGAAGCTGCAAATTATCTAGCTAACTTTGGTTAAGGAGAAGGTTGTGCATTTTTATTGAAGTTATGTCCTTCGAGACATGTCCTGAACAATTGACAAACATATGTCACATTTCTATAGTTAACTAACTCGATTTTCACTTAATCACTCCAACTATTTTGAAATACAATTTGTTTTTATTTTATTTAAATAAGTAGATATTTGTGTACTAAACCATATATTTAAATATGTAACCAAATTAAATACAAAAAATATGAAAATATATTTAATGCATAACTTCAAATAATAAGAAACTATTAATAAGTCTCAATTTTTTGGTTAGCTATCATAACCGATGAGGAGGTAGTATGGTAACCATCTATCAACATTAATTTAAAGATATTGAGATGACATGATTTGGTTGTTAGATATTATGATCAACATTAAGAGTATCTTAGCTGGATGGCTGGAGCTAAGTATATGAACCAATATTGTCCAAAGATTTTGTCTTAGTCCTTTATTGCTTAAGGACGCCGTGTGCAATCGTAACAACTAGTCATGAACCTGAATCACTGCACCTCGGAATTTCATTGTTTTTCAACGGAGTAGAAGTTGATTTACCTATTTTTCTAACGAGGCATACTATTGTCCTTCCTACTACCAAGGTGACTCCCTAAACGAAAAAATAGTCTAGAGAAGAAGGCTAACTCAAAGTAAAGTGCAATGTAATCTGATCAAATACAACACTCGTATTTATGAGAAATAGTAGAAGCAAATCAAACAAGTTTAGTGATAAATTTTATTTTATTTTAATTAATATTATTGCATAAGAAATTCCTCTATTTGAATTATGACAACATGACAAAATCATATAAACAGACAATACAATATAACTTTACAAATTATCACACAACACACATTTTTTGCCAATATTAGTGCTTTATGAAACATTGTTAGATTCATACTAAATAACTGCAAACTCAACCGGAATAAAATTCCAACTAGCAACCATAATAAAAAAATATTCACATATATTATTATCTCTAAAGTTAATCATAAGGTGGATGTTAAAGATAGTAGAACAAATAACATAGCGCTCAACATTGTTGATAATTATATTGACATGATACCATTGTGAGTGGGAGAAATTAAGTGAGTTATATTGAAAGCCTTATTGGACTTTCACAATGTCATACAAAATTTATATAACAAAAATTGGATGATCTATCGAATGAAAATATATCTTTTCTAAACATATTACTTTCAAATATTTTAGATTCTAAATTTTAGTGAAATAAAATCATATTTGGTTCATCGCATTAAGGCATAATTTTACCAAAATATAAATCCTATTATAACAGTGAGTTATTGGTTTCTTTGTTAGCGTACAAAAATGTTTCCTTTTAATTAAGAATTTGCATAAGAATAAATAGGGAAAACATGTACAATTACAAATATTCATCGTCCAAGGCAAGAGAACCTTTCCTAAACATCATAGCATCTCCATAAGGACTCCGAAGAAGGTAACATATAGGTTCTTGTCAAATGGGCACAAAACTGCCATGATGTATACTAGCAAAAAAGTGTGTTATTCTTTGGCAACTACAACCTCCAAGACACCATGAAGCACCCACAAGAAAAAATCCGTTGGCAACGACGAAGAACCCTCCCACAGTTCATCATAGCTAATAAGCATTGACATAAGAATAGCATATGTGTATCATGTAATAACAACACATTGATTGCATGCGAAAAACTAAATATGTTATTCATACCATCTTTCCTAAGCCGAGTAATGTATTCGGTAACTAATTATATGTTTTTATGCTCTTAGTCAACCTAGTTTCATAATAAGAAGAAGACAATTGGAAACTCAACATTTCTATTGTTGTAGTCAGTCAATATTCAACATGCTTCTTCCTAAAAAAATATTCAGCATGCCTCTATTCACCAAGAGGGTAGTTGAGGTTCAGAAAATCAAGAAAGTTTGAGCACTAGGAGCTTAAATTTATGTAGTGATGGAAGAATAATAATGTGTACAAGCAACAAGAGTTTTCTGTAGTGTGTTTGCACACGAACACGTCACCGTGTACCCGCAGCACCGGGAGTGATGGACCGCAGCTCACGTTGAAGGAGACCCGCACAGAAACGCGGTATGCAAGATAATATGGCGGGCTCTTTTGTAGACCCGAAACCTCACACGCCCGGGAGGGACCCCGTCAGGGTGTGTGGAGGCTATGGGCTGCCCTAGGTCGACCTGATCGCCCCTAGAGCCTAGAGCTTCGCCACCCTGCAAAAGAAGAACAAATGAACAACGAGGAAGAAGAAGAACAAGGGAGAGATATAAAGGTAAAGGTAAAAAGTGGTAGATGGATTCATCGATTGTGTGTTGTTCAATCGGCCGTCACCTCTCATATATTCATGAGGCTCCTGGACTTCCCGTACAAGAAAACAACTCCAAATCACGGCCAAATCTTTGCAAAATTAATCGATCTCGGATTGAGGTAAGTCTGGGACAACAGTTTGGTCCTTAGATTCAACAGGCCACAAATGACCTCGGATGAAGATGAACCCAAAAGAGAATTTGACCGTTTCGACGAGACCAACAACTTTTGTGTTGAAAAATTTCCGATTTGAAGCCATCATGAGGGCCGAATCTTTCACGCAAAACAGCTGATTTGTGGCGCTACCCATCAACATGTGTATGGTGGGGCGCGCCATATTTTGCCTCTTTGGAGGGTTGGATTCTGATGTCTCTAACTTTTGCATACGAACTCGGATTGGGATGACTTTTATATCAAAATCGACCATTTTGACGAGACGAAGACAATTCGTGTACAAACAGTACTCATATGAGACAGTTTTGGGGGCGTAATTGGCCGAACAGTACTCTGCATATAAAATCTTGGTACTTCGAGCACAACTTTGGCCTTAGCGAAAAGATCGGATGGCGATGGCCTAAACTTCAAAGATGTTCCTGTTGAGAATACATAACTTTTTCAGGTACATCATTTGTCCATTTGAGACCATCTTAATTAAGTTCTTGACCGTGCCAAAATATGGTGTCAATATAGTGATGACTATATATGACAAACATCACTCAACGAGAATTTTCTATACTCAGGGAAGGATAGGAAGATGAGAAGATGAGAAAGGATTGGGTGATAACTTCCGTCCTTACATATAGTCGGCCTATCATTTCTTTGCCAAATATAACCATTATATCAGTGTTATCTAGACACTAGGTCCATATAAGTAATATGTACTACCATGCTAGTTCATGAACAAACCCAACATAAATATGTTCACTAGGAGGATCCACATGGCGTCCTCCTTGTACTGCGTGGCCCCTCTTGCATGCACTAGGAAGGATTTCCATCAGCTTACCTTGTGTTGCTTCATTTATTGATGATGTATTTTTCTAACAAAAATTATCTCTAAGTATATCGTTTAGCACTGATTTTGGTTTAGTTTCAAACCGTCATTGTGCCCTCTTCTTTGAAACATGTAAATATAATCAAAATAAAGATATAAATGAGCAAACATGCTTGTATATTCATAATATATTGTCATTATATTTTATAAGCCCATGATGTGAAATACACATATAGTTCGGCTGTTGGAGATGCTATGGCCATAGGATATGTTGTTTCTTTTCTTCCATCAATAGTGACTAAAGTCGGGCGCTTGGCCCAAAGACTCGTCGGTCAGGATGGATTCAGGATGATCGTTGCACTACCAACTAGGTTCAAGTCGGGAGCGACTAATCATACGTGGATTGAAGATATCCTATAAAGGATGGTTAGTCGTTAGAGCTCAAAGAACCCCCCCCCCCAGACAAGCATTGCACAACATCAGCATCATTGGGACATTTCCTCCACACAACTATTTGTTGTTGCAGACAGTAGGTGTAATGTGTAAGTCTGCATCTAACATTTCAAATGAGTGAAAACTCATAAGATATGCAAATGAAGTTGCGGATTATCAACAGAACTTTGGTTATGTCCTTCGACACATGTCCTGGACGATTGACAAATAGATGTAACATTTGTATAGTTAACTAATTAAATTATAAAATTCACCCTTCCAACTATTTTAAATACAATTTGTTCTAGTTTATTTAAATAAATAGATGTTTCTTTGTTAAACCATGTTTTTAAATATGTAATGAAATTAAATACAAATAATATATGAAAATACATTTAATAATGAGTCCAATGATAGTGAGTTGGTATTGTAATATTTATCGCTTACACTATAAACATGTCTGAACAAATAGATTTTTTACTTCAAAATTATTTATGCACATTATATTTCTGAAGAGTGATTCGAAGCATAACATTAAATAATAAGAAACTATTAATAAGACTCAATTTTATAAATACCTATCATAATCGATGAGCTTCTGTCTTAGTTATTTATTATGATCAACCATTAAGAGTACCCTAGCTGGATGGCCAGAGGAAAGAAGATAAACCAATATTGTCCAGGGCTTCTGTCTCAGTTATTTATTGCTCAAGGATGTCACGCGCAATCTTATCACCCTATCACAAAGCTGAAGTATTGTACCTCATAAGTTCATTGCTTTTTAACCGGCTAGAGTACAATTTACATATTTTTTGAATGAGGCATACTGCTCTCTTTCCTAGTACCAACGTGTCTCCCTAAATGTAAAACCGGTCTAGAGAAGGTGACTAACTCAACATAAAGTGGACTCTAATCTAATCAAACAAAACACTTGTATTTAAGAGAAATACTAGAAGCAGGCAAATAAATTTAGTGATCAATTTTAATTATTAATTAGTATTATTGCATAAATATCCCCTCTCCTTGAATTAACACAACTTGAGAAAAAAATACAACACACAATAAAATATGACCATACAAATTATCACGCAACACACATTTTTTTGCTAATATTGGAGCTTTATAGAAACATTTTTAGATTCTTATTGTATCACTACCAAACTCAAGCTGAATAAAAATCCAACTACAAAGCATAAAAAGCTATAGAAATTCTTCGCATATATTATTATATTTATTATTAATCATAAGGTGGACATTAATGATAGTAGAACAAATAACATATCACTCAACATTTTTTATCATTATACTAACATGATACCATTGTGAGTAGGAAAAAATGAGCCAATTATACCGAAAGACTTATTGGACTTTCACTATGTTATATAGAATTGAAACCTAAAAAATCGGATGATCTATCGAATGAAAACAAATAGTATTTACACATCTATACTTTCATGTCTACTGCGGAAAAGCCTACGAGTAGCACAGGTTAAATGTATAGTAGTAGCGCGGGTGCTTGTGCTACTACTGGCTCGCAACAGCTAACTGGTAGTAGTAGCGCGGGTGCCACCCGCGCTAATACTAATTATCTGTAGCGCGTGTTGGTAACCCACACTACTACTACTAATTAAAAAAACAAGAAAATTCTCAATCCATGCGTCTTGTCAATGGCCGTAATGGTTTGATCCAGCGATTACAAGGGGCGCCAATGGCGTAGACATGCAGTGGCAGGCCAGATCTGGCAGAGGAAGGTGGAGTGGACCAGATCGAAGGCGGAGCAAGATGGCAGTGTGGGACTCCTCTTCGCAGCTTAGGAAGAGAGCTCCTGGTCGTCCATGGTGAAGACCTGCATGAGGATGGAGATGGGAGGATGAGTGAAACTAAAGGGGTGAGGGGAAAAGATAAATGAGGGAGAGCGAAAGGAGATGGAGGGAGCATAGGGGCTAGTCGCCGGTAGATGCTCCGATGTGGTGGCTTCAAGGTCTAGGGGAAGACCAGCGACCTCCTAGATGCGGCGGGCTCGCTGGGCGCCATGGAGGAGGAGGCACCCATGGGAAAGAGTGCCATGGGAGAGCCTATGAAGAGATGGGGCAGAGAGACAGGAGATATTGAGGGATTCTCGGGAGGGGATGTGGATTTCAGGGCTGCTAAAAAACCTTATACTTAGTAGCAGCACGGGGTTTATCCCCCTCGCTACCACTATGACCTCTCCTGGGGGTCACGGTGGAGACCACTTAGTAACAACGTGGGTTTATAGCACATACTTCTACTATCAAGTTAGAATTAGCGAGGGTTTTATAACCCTCGTTACTACTATGGCCTGTCCCGAGGAGACCGCTTAGTAGCATCGCGAGTTTATAGCCCACATTACTATCGTCAACGTACTTGTAGCAAACCCCGCGCTATTGATAAGCATCTATCTATAAGGTATTTCATAGTAGTGATATTTTTTGACATGTTAGTTTTCATGAGAGAAATCATATTTCGCTCACTACATTAAGACATAATTTTACCCAATGGTAAATCGTATTATAATATGATGTTCTGGTTTCCTTTCTAGGTTACAGACAATTTCTTCCTAATTGAAATTTACACAAGCTTAAATAGGGAAAACATGTACAAGTGCAAATATTCATTATCGAAGGTGACAAAACATTTCCTGAAGAACTTACCTTCTCCATAGGGACTCTAAAGAAGATAAATCTATATGTTTTTTCAAATGGGTAAAAACCAGCCAGGATGTATCCTAGTAAAGTAAAAAACATACCATAGTGTGTTATTCTTTAGCAACTACGAACTCAAAGACTCCACGAAGCACCCACAACAACAAAATCGTCGGCTACCACCAAGAACTCTTCGACTGTTCGTGTTGGGGCATAAACATTAACATTGTAATAGCATACGTGTATCATGTATAATAATGATATGTGGATTGCTTGTGAAACAACAAATAGTTCATTCAAACCATCTTTCTTAAGCCCAATAATATATTTGGTGAGAAATTAAATCATTTTATGATATTGGTCAACCTACTTTCATAATAAGAACAATACAATAGGAAACTAGAGTGTATTTGGGTTCGGAGAATCAACAAAAGTTTTAGCACTAAGAGCTTCAATTTATGTAGTGATGGAAGGTTAATATTTTCAAAATAACTAGTGTTGATTGAGGTGATGACTATGTTGGAGAAATGTAACTCAAGAAGAATATTCAAAACTCGGGGAAGGGTAGGAAGAATACAATATGAGAAAGCTTTGGGTGATAACATCCGGGCTTTCATTTTGTTCACCCGTCTTTGGTTGACCAATCGTAAGAATTAGATCTATATAATTAAAATGCACTCCCATACTAGTTGATGAAAAAATCTAACATAAATATGTTCGCTAGGAGGACAAACCTGGCCTCCTCCTTGTGACGCGTGCACCTTCTTGCATGCACCGGGAATAAGTGTCCATCTTCTTAGCATCTTCCATTGCTTAATTTATTCATAATGTATATTTTGATCAAATTTCAACTCTGAGTATATCATTTTGCACTAGTTTTGATTTGATTTTTAGCCGTCCTATCCCCTTCTTTGCAATATATAAATATAACGGAAATAGAGATATAAATTAGCAAACCTGATTGAATATTCATATATATATATATATATATATATATATATATATATATATATATATATATATATATATATATATATATATATATATATATATATATATATATATTATGAGCATATGATGTAAAATACACATATAATTCGGCCGCTGGAGATGCTACAACATCGGATACGCCATTTCTTTTCTTGGAACAACATTGACTAAAGGCTCGCACTTGGCCCAAAGACTCGTCGGTTAGGATAAATTCAATTCGTCGGTGACTAATCTTATGTGGATTGATTGGTATCCGATAAAAGATGGTATGTTGCTAGTGATATCTACGCATAACGTCAAAGAAAAAGAAACTATTAATATGAGTATTTTTTTGGTTACCTATCATAATCGAGCAGCATGTAGTATCGTAACAATCTATCAACATAAACATAAATAGGTGAGATGACACGTTTTGGATGTTATATATTATGATCAACCTTTAAGAGTACCATAGCTAGGTCGCTAGAGGTTAGAAGATGAACCAATATTTCCAAGGCTTCTGTCTTAGTCCTTTATTGCTTAAGGCCATCGGATGCAATCTTATCAACTCCTCGCAAACGTAAAGCACTGTAGGATTGTACCTTAGAAGTTCATTGCTTTTCAATGAGGTAGAAAACAAATGACCTATTTTTCTGACAAGGCATACTACTCACTTTCGTAGTACCAAGGTATCTCCCTAAATGAAACAAGATTCTAGAGAAGGTGACTAACTCAACGCAAAGTGGACTGTACTCTCATCGAATACAAGACTCGAATTGAATAGAAATATTGTAAGCAAGTGAAATAAATTGAGTGATAAATTTTATTTTATTTAGTTAGTATTATTGGATAAACAATCTCCTCTCTTTGAATTAATACAACTTGAGAAAAACATACACAACACACAATAAAATATAGCGATATAAATTATCATGCCACACACAGTTTTTGCTAATCTTAGAGCTTTATAAAAATATTTTTAAATTCATACTGAAAAATATACTAACATGATACCATTGTGAGTAGGAAATAATAAGCCAGCTATACTGAAATCCTTATTGGACTTTCATTATGTTTTAGAAAATCTAAATACAAAAATTGGATGATGTATCGAATGAAAACAATTTTTTCCATGTAAATAAATGTTAATGAAAAAAAATCATATTTTGTTCACCACATTAAGACATAATTAAGCTTGAGTTTCCAGTTATAACAATGAGTTTCAAGTTTCTTCTTAGGTTACAATAATACCTTTTTATTCTAAATGTATACAATCTTAAATAAAGCAAACATGTACAAGTGCAAATATTCATTGTCGAAGGCAACCTAACGTTTCATGAACGTCATAGATTCACCGTAGGGACTTCGAATAAGGTAAATCCATTGGACCGGCCGTGTCAAATGGGCACAAAGCAGTGATAATGTATCCTACCAAAGTAAGAAAATGCAATAGTGATTATTCTTTGGTAACTACAAGCTCCAAGACTAAAAGATGTACCCACAACAAAAAAAAATCTTCTGCTACGAACAAGAAGCCTCGAACTGTTCATCTTGGCTAATAAATATTAATACTAGAATTGCATATGTGTGTCATTTAATACCGACACATGGATTGCATGTGAACAACAAATATGTAATTCAAACGATCTATCCCAAGCCCAATCATGTATTCGTTGAAACATTAAATATGTTTATTCTCTTACTAAGCTAGTTTCATACCAAGAATAATCCAATAGGAAAATCAACATTTCTATTAATCTACTCAATAAATAGTCAACATGCATCTAGTTCATCAAGAGGGTAGTTGGGGTTTTGGAGAATCAAGAAATGTTTGAGGACGAAGAGCTTCAATTTTATTTAGTGATGGAAGTATAATCAATTGAACAAACAACTAGAGGTTTTCTTGTAGTGATGACTATGTATGAGAAATGTCACTCAAGGAGAATATTGGATACTCGCGAAATGGTAAGAGTATATGAGAATGATTTGGTGATAACATATATCCTTTCATCTAGTCGGCCTATCTTTACTTGAACAATTGTAACCATTAGATCTACATAATTGTCCTAAAGTGTTATCTAGACATTAGATCTATATTTTTAATATGCACTACCATAATAGTTCATATACTAGTTTGCTCGGAGGATCCATCTAGCCTCGTCCTAGTGATTCGTGGCCCCCTCCTGCATGCACCAGAAGGGGTGTCCATTAGCTTACCATCTTCCATTTCTTCATTTATTCATGATGTAATATTATTGATGAAATTTTAATTCCAAGTATACGATTTGGCATTGATTTTGCTTTAATTCCTAGTCGCCCCGGTCCCTTCTTCTTTGCAACATGTAAATATAATGGAAATAAAGATATAGATTAGCGAACATGATTGAATATTCATAATATATAAGCACTTGATTTTATAATCATGTGATGTGGAATACACATATAGTTCGGTTGTTAGAGATGCTATAGTTATAGGATGTGTCATTTCCTTTCTTCCATCACCAGCGACTAAGGGCTGGCGCTTGTTCCAAAGATTCGTCGGTTAGGATGGGCTCAGGACGATGGAGGCACTAGCAACTATAGGTTCAACTTGTGAGTGACTAATCGTATGTGGATCGATAGGTTTCCGATAATATATGGTTAGTCGTTAATGCTCACAAGACGCCCCCCTCCCGACAAGACAGGCGTTCACAAAACAGTCCTTAAACTAGTGAAAAATCATAACATATACAAATATAGTTGAAGGTGATCTTCCTAAGTTTTGTTAAAGAGAAAGTTATGTGTTTTTATCGAAGATATTTCCTTTGACACATCTCCTGAACAAATAGATGTCACATTTGTTATATACCTACTTGGCTAGTCTATTAACCACTCCTTCTATTATGAATACACTATGGTTTGATTTAGTTATAAAAATTACATGTTTCTATGTTTAACTAGTTTTTAAATATGTGACAAAATGAAATATGAAAAATATAAAAATATATTTTATAATGAAGCCAATGATACTGAGTTGGTATTTTGATATTTATAGCTTACTCAATAAGTCTGTACTAAGATATAGAAGTTTTACTTCTGACCAATCACTTGACTTAATATTTCCGGTGGGTGAGTTTATGCATACCATCAAATAGAAAGAAACTATTTAGTTTGTTATCTGTGATAATCGATGAGCAGGTATTAATGTAACCATCAGTCAACAAGTAAGATAAAGATATTGAGAGGAAGTACCATATCTAGAGGCTTACGAGTAAGAATACTAAACCATAGTTTCTAAGATTTCCACCCTTGTCCTTTATATTATCTATTTGGGTTGTTATATATTACGATCACCCCATTAAGAGTACCATATCTAGAGGCTTACGAGTAAGAATACTAAACCATAGTTTCTAAGATTTCCACCCTTGGCCTTTATTGCTAAAGTACATAATATGGTGAATCCTAAGGATAACCGACCAAAAAACACGTAACTCAGCACTATTGATAATTAGAATTTTACTAAGTAATTCAAATTTATAATATAAAAATGAGACAAATCCCCTTTTTCACAATTATTATTTCATGTTTTTTCTTTCACGTCAATTTAATGAAAGAATTCAACATTGATTCACTGTATTAAGAAGTTATTTCACCGAATTGGAAGTCCTATTATAACACTGAGTGTGGTTTCTTTCTCCAGGAAAAAAGATGTTGCCTTTAACTAGAACCTACACACTATCAAATTGGGAAAAGATGTCCAAGTGCAATTATTTATATTCCCTTTGTTAGGTTGCATAGTCTTTATTTCTTGTTAGGTATTATTAATTTTCTTTGCCTTTGTGTGTTTTGTAGGTGATGTTGAATTGCCATGAGCTTAACACGATAAAAAGGATCAAAACAGAGGACATTTAGTCACCAAACTTAGGCATTTTGTGTAGTGAAGAAGTCATATTTTTGCGAAGTCATCAAAATCAATAACTAATATTATACATGCATTAGCGTCATTCACACGATTTCAGCGAGCCCGAGAACATCAGATTTCGGGTTCGTATGAAGAAGTGACAACCGTTTTATCGAAGCCTGGTCGCAATGGGAAGTATCACATACGAGTATCAGGCATATGTAGTATATGATACCACCTCGAAAATCCATGGTATAATATGATACAATATCATATTATGATACTTAATAATCTGTTTCTTCTTTTAGTTGTTTGCTATCTCTGCAAAATGCCTAGTTGGCATGCATGATAGTAGCTATGATACTCCCATTGTGATCTGCCAAAGGTATGTACTATTGGTCATATGAGGCCTAGACAAACCCGAAAATTGCCCATTCATATGGACTTCTTCGGGGATTTTGTCACTATATGTTCCTACGGCTTCTTTGCCATGAAGGAAGTTTTGGGGAAATGATTGAGCTCACATAGGGCACCTTGATAAAAGAGATTCAACATAATTGGAGGTGCCATAAGGAGAGATCTAATATATAGACCTCCAACCCTAGCGACTACCATCATCTAATCTATAATATGTATCATTCTCATCAAACCACGTCTTGCCGCCATCCACATCAAGAAGCATTTGGTGGATGTGCCAAGACTCCATCTCCATTGTTCCAACCTTTTAGGACAACCGGAAGGGAGCTCCAGGAGATAATATGGAATATGGTACAATTGGAACGACCATTATGGTAGTACAATGACTCGTGTTGTCTCGTTCGCCGCGACCAATAGAAGGTCCCATAAATTAAGATGGCTACACACGAGTACCTATTTAGGACGATCGACGATGCACGGTTTGAGGGACCGAGCTCTTACGAGCGCTCCTATCAAATGTTAGCGCTGTATAAGAAAAAGGTCAATTTTCCAAGATGGCGTGTGGTGCGACTACTCATGCTCATACCAGCGCTCTTACCAGATAGCAACATTGTGCGGTAAACTTCCGAAGTCAAATATGGCTTATGTTACGACGGCAGCTTGTCGTACAATGGTTCGTTCCATGGAAAAAAATTATTCCCATTTTGCTTATTTTCAACGTCTGAGGTAAACAGGTTATTTTCTAACCGAATATTCGCTTTGTAATTTCATTTGATTGCCTTCCAAGTTCCCTAACTTATCATCATCTATAGCAACCTATTGTTTATTTTATTTTATTTTCTTGGTCGGCTATACGAACTTTGTTCATATACACGAGTCAATCATTTTTATGTCGTAGGTTAGTTTTTGCAGGGAATTTGACCTTATGTGGTGATGTCTACGGTATGATGCCGACCATATAAAGTTCCGCCTAACCCATTTGATTGCCTCAATTCGAGAAATTTTAACTACTAATGTTCGGTAATGTTTTTTTTCCTCTTGAACCTTGCTCAAATTAGAGTCAATTATAGTGAAGTTTCACACCTTAAATGGGAGTGCTATTTTTAAATTCGGACATAGGAGCTGCACACTCGTATTTTTATATTTACTCTGACTTACACTTCACCCAAACTTATGAGTGAAGTTATCTACAAGACTTACTATGTTGACTTAAGCTTGGTAATTAGATTGATGAATCGATGGTTTTCTAGGCAGATGTTGTTATCTCTTGTGAGACAATCCTTTTTGCTACCAAAAAAAATTGAAAAACCTAAGAAGCACAAAAATACTCGATTTCTTTTGTAGTTCGGAACTTTTTTCTGCTAGTGTATCTGGTTGCAGAGGCTTTATAAGCTATCGGTAGTGTGGATGTTCATGTCGATGGATGGAAAGCACACAAAACCAAAATCCTCGACTCAACTACAGGATTTGGATGTGACGTCAAATACTTCATGTCACGCTCCTATGGAGTAGAGCATGACTCGGTGTTGCTGCAGTTTGATACATATCTTGTGCGGTTTAGTTGAGAATGACGATGGTTGGCAGTTACTCGCTCCGTTCCGTAATACAAAATTGTTTTTAGTGTCGAAAACACTTATTTATTTTTTTGAAAAAGAGGAAAACCCCCTCCCTGTGGATCTCTTGATGCACAAAGCCAAAAAACACTTATATTATGGGACGAAGGTAGTGGCGTAGCTAGGGGGTGGCCAGGGTGGTCTATGGACCACCCAGAAATTTCCCCATAGCTTGTATATAATGTAGTAAAAAATATATTTCTTTAAAATTAATAAATTTATGTAAATATTTTTATTAATGGACCACCCTGTTTTATTGGGCTGGCTACGCCACTGGACGGAGGGAGTACATTCTTAACTAGCTTAGTTAGCCAGCTAGCTAGATCTTGGTGTCCTGTACATCTTCTCATCAGATAACAATTAATATGCAGTACTGTATTAGTTCATAAATAATCCCAACCTAACTACGCTGGCTTAAGCTAACTGCCGTGTTTATGTGGCCTTTTTGTCGGATGTTTAAGGGATTAAAGTGTTCCTTAATTTTTATCTGATTCCTTGATCGATAGCGACTTAGGGACAACGAAAGGCTGGCAACTACTCTCAGCGGCACGCACAACGATGGCAAATCGATATTAACCGACTGCTCGGCCAATCCTATCCAAACTTATACTACACGATTGCTTATGCTAGTGGTAAGAATAGACAAGACACATGCTTTTAGTCAACCCTCTGTGCTAATCTTCTACTACTCGGATGGTCTCAATGTTAAAACCGTAGCTAGTCGTCTAGTGAGATTGAGGGTGACCTGTGAGAAGAACAGTCTACGTGAAATAAATTTAAGGTGGTATCGCAGTTTGTCAACATAGTCTCTACGTTTGTCCACATAGCATAAAAAATATAATATACTGGTATATCTTCTATCAATTCCATATTTTACTGGAGCACTAGAGATGACAAAAGATTATTGGGACGAATTTGTGAAGTATACAAGGAACCGGATGAAGCTCTGGAAAGGTCAAGAAAAATAAGATAAATGCTGCGAAAAAAGAGTATCAACATGTTCCAGGGACAAGTGGCTACAAGACAGCCTGGCCTAAGTGGGAAGCAGCCGAGTCGAACATGCTTGCTGAAGGGGTCATTCCAGCTATAGAGGATTGGCCTCATAGGTCCAAGAATTGGTTTTATGTTAATGGGAGACAGTTGGACCCAGCGACAGGGGCGATTATTGAAAAGACGGATCTTAAAAAAGCCTTGGACGCTTTACTTGAAACAATAAAGGCTGCCCGAAAGGGTTTGTTCCAGCCCGAGAGAGAATGATGGGCTTACACGTGCCCTTAAGAATCCTGAACACGGAGGACGAACATGAGGCGAAGGCGTTGTTCGGCGGTTTTAGGGATTTTTGGAGTGGAACGACACTTCTAGAAGCGGTCAGAGAAAAAAGAAGCAGGATGCAGACCGGCTTAAGAAGATAGAAACAAAGAACGAGGATTGGAACGCATGTTATAGTGGCAGCAGGAGCAGATCGACATAATTAGCTAGCAAAGGACATCTCCGTGACAGGATCAAGCAGATCCAGGATTGGATAGTACCATCCCATCTATGAGAAAAAGCAGCGTGGGTTCCATGGGGGTCCGGACCGATGATGCAATGCTGGCTCGCTACCCCGTGGATGATATCAAAAAAAATTTACTTGTGTGAATCGCGATACAGAATTGGATGGCTAGATAAGAGGGTGTCCATGAGCCTATGCTCCACAATATGTTTTTGCGGAGACTCCCCCTGACCTTCATGTAGGATCCCACCACCGTCGCCCATACCATATGCGGGGTGCCTGCCATAGGGGGCAGCCAGGGAGGCCACCCATGGCTCCACCGACAAAGGACGACTGGTGCAGGCACCAGCCTTCTTGGAGGTAGGGAGCTCGCCGGCCCGCCAGCAGCCAAACTAGGCAGAATGCTGGAAGAAGTTGCCAAAGCTTGACCATGACGCCCCACCCTAACGCTAGGCGGTGCATTGGACTTCCAACAACAAATGATATCTTGTTCCGTGGCCAGTATCTAACTCAAGTTTTACTTTGTTTTGATGCTTGTTTGGTGGTTCACATTAAAGTAGCTTAGTCCTGGTTAGTAAGTACTACCTTTGCTCCCTATTGTAAGATGTTTTTGCAGTTCAATTCAAACTACAACAACATCTTATAATATGGGACGGTGTGAGTAGCTAGATGGGGTGCCTATTCCCAAGTGAACATTTCCTTGCAGCTCTTCCTTGCGTGCCAGGTTATTGTTCTCCTGGATACCACGCGGGAGTTCCGACCATGCCTTCTTAAGAAGATTGGCTTCACCGGAGGATCAAAGGGGTGTATGTCTCCAACTTGCCTCACTGGACCACTCAAATGCCTGGCCGAGCCCTCATTTTGCTCGGCTCAAGTGAAGCAAGAATAGTTCTCCTTCTTCCACATCCATGTGTCATATAAGAAATAGAAAAACAGGGTGTTCCAGCTAAAGTTGGATGAAGTTTGTGTCTCCAACCACATGATGTGTGTGTCTTGGAACCACTGTCTTAAATAGCATGCTATGGGGCCGGTACATCCGTCAGAGAGGAGTATTTGAAGCACAAAAGGGTTCTCACGCTAAAAGAAAAGCAAAAGGCCATCTACCATTAAATCTGGCCGTCATTTAGCACTACACTATTTGTCCCTCTGCGTCGGCCGAATTTTTCTGGTTCCAAAAGCGAAATCCAGCGGGACAAAACACCAAAATCCTATCCTTACAGAAAATCTGTCTTCTCAGTGGTTGTTCTTTGCATTATGACTTTCCTCTATAGTATACTTAAATGCAGTATGTCCATATTATATACTGTTTGAACTACAAAATGTATTTCCAATGTTTATTTCTGGATGCTAGTTGATATATGTCAATTTTCAAGTATATGTTAAATTGATGCATGATTGTATGTTTATTTTTCCAATTTTTATTTGTTTATGTTGAAACGTAAATGGGGCTTAGAACCCTACAACTGCGACAAGAGGCCTAGCATGCTATTTGAAACTACACTCGAACCACGCGAATATGGTTGAGGACCTACTTTTTCTTGAACTCATATTTGTTGGATCCTGGACAGTTTGATGTCACCAAGGTATATCATGCTCCTTCTACCACCCAAGTGTTAAAATACATGAATTCATACATAGAAAAGACATTAAACATGAGAAAAATATTCAAATTACATTTATTTTGATTTTTTTTGAATGGTGGCACAATTTCTCGAGTGCCAGTGGGATTTCGAATAATCAGCAGTTCACCTGAAATAAACCCTTGCCCACATTTGCACTTCAGGAACATGATTTATGTTTTGAACTAAGTGTGATGTGATCACTATACACAATTTTCGCTAGCGTGTGTGGTTGCGAAAACTTAATAGTACCTATCGTTTATATTTGTGGGCAAGCCAGCATTGTGGACGTCGCGGCCGATCGATTGAAAGCGCTCACAAAGTAACAAACCTTGACCCAGCTACAGGATTTGCACGAGATGATAGATACCACATGTCACGCTCCTATGGAGTAGACCAGTACTCGGTGTTGCTATAGTTTGATATATATGCTTAGTAATGAAAGACGATGGTTGGCAGCTGGTCTATTAACTAGCTTAGTTAGCTAGCCTTCTATCTCTCTGACATCTCATATCAATTAATTTGCAATACCGTACTAATTCATTTAGATCCCCAATTGAAATACATTTGCTTCAGCTGGCTGACATGTTCATGTGGAAATTTTTATTTATGTTCGAGGGATCATAGTTTTTATTAATATTGTCACTGACCTGCATGAAAATGAAAGAACCATATTTTACTAGTCCCTCAGGTTCAATACGACGCCTCGATGGCTCAGGCAATAGAATCCAAAGTTTATTAGGGTGGATAAGAAAATAGATAAGGTGCATGCTTTCCATCGACCTTCTGTGCAACTCTTATACTACATTGATGGTTCGGATGTTAATAGCATAGTGTGTGGCCTAATGTGATCGAGGGTGACCTGATGAGAAGGACATGGTTCTTTAGGGTGGATATGTCATAATGTTAAGGTGGACAGTTACATACACCTTATCTATCTACAATATTATTAATATATATCGACTATTCGTCAAGCTCGGTGAGGAATAGTGATTTTTCACCCCCCCCCCATCTATTTTAACATAAATGGACCGTAATTTTATGTTCGGTCAATTTTATCTAATTTCAAACATAAAAAGAGAAAGTAAGAAAATAAATAATATCCGTAAAAAAATTACGTTACATAAATTATAAATGTCCAAACATGGTGTAAAATGTACATAAAGTGCAATTTTTCTTGTCTTTTGGCCAAAAAAAATTCCCATGCCAAAGTTTACGCAGTGAATCAATATGAATGTAACTATTTGTATTTCAAATATAATTTATTTATGAAATGATCGTAAAATTACCTCGGGTGAAGATTAAATTATTTATGAAGCATATAGGCTTACGTAGGTACTGCAAAAGAAAAAACAGTACATCAGCCAATTTATGAAGTGTCTAATTACGGTCAAAAGAAGATGGGTCCAATTCAGCAGTAAAAAAAGAAGACGAGTCCAAAACAGACCGACCATACCGACCCTCCAACCCAAAACTAGCTTCCCAGCAAATTAATCAAACATGTAGGATTACGTAGGTATTGCAAAAAAAAGTACGTCAGCCAATTTATTAAGTGTCCAATCACCGTCAAAAAAAGAAGAGTCCAATTCAGCAGTAAAAAAAGGAAGAGTCTAACTTTTAGAAAGGAAAAAATACTAAGAATTTGTTCGCCCATCCACAAGAAAAAGCTGCTCGAGTACGCAGCAAAAGTTATATTTGCACCGAAGAAAACAATTACAAGGGATGACATCATGGATCATGTCAAGAGCCAATTCGTCTATTAGCTCAAGTGCACCAATGAGTTACCTTTCTTCTTCATGTCTGAAATTAATTTATTAAGCATTTACAAAAAATTAACAAGCCATCCGTCACTAGAATATTTTAGAAATCTTTCCATCCTATTTTTTTTACCAGAATCCACCCGGTATTCCATCACTAGGATATTTTACAAATTGCTTAACCCTATACAAACACGGGCCATGTGCTATGGTTGGTCTTCTGGTTGCCAAACAGATTCATGCCATCGGTACACGTGCCAAGCATGATGTTCCTTGTATCATCTGTGAAATATCGATATTCGGCGTTGAACGCTCTCCACTGGCTTGCATTCGCATGGTGTATCAGCTTCCAATAATCTACATCATCGGGCTTCACCCTCTCCGCGTGCCAGCGCACGAGCTTTGCTTCCTTAAAATCTACGAAATAACGTTGTAGATGGGGATTGATCGGTAGGTACCATACAACTTTCTGCGGAGATTTCTTTCCGGCCTTCATGTATCGAGGAGCATTGGACACCGGTCAACTGGTTTTATCCACATGCCCCTTCCAATAAATGATGCAATCTTGGATGCATGCATGGCATCTAATTTGCGACAGATCAAGAGGGCACACAATCTTCTTGGCCTCATCGGCACTAGAAGGACATAGGTTCCCCGCAGGAAGAACCTTCTTTAGATACTTGAGAAGCTCATTGATGCTTCTGTTGGTACATTTGTTTTTAGCCTTCGTTTTTAGAAGTTGGAGCGTGAAAATCAAGCGGGTCCTCTCGGATCGCAACCATCATAAAATGGAGTCTTCG
Organism: Secale cereale; assembly: GCA_902687465.1. Classification (NCBI taxonomy): domain Eukaryota; kingdom Viridiplantae; phylum Streptophyta; class Magnoliopsida; order Poales; family Poaceae; genus Secale; species Secale cereale. Next base: position 904,489,989 of record LR738712.1, on the reverse strand, counting down.
AGTCTATCTCCAGTTGCTCCAGCTTGGTATCCTTTCTAAAAGCAGATCTATCGCTAATCGTCTTCTCACGAAGCAGGTCTCAAACATGAGGGTCCCGCACTATTGAACTTAGTAGCAATGAAGCGTGTAAGTGTCTTTTCCGGCGCCATTTCTAGCCTCTTCTCCAGGGCCATTTTCGGCCTCGTCTTCGCCGCCACCTTGTCCGGCCCCTTCTCCGCCGCCATTATCGGTCATCTCTTCGTCTGGCCACATGTCGTCATTGGCTGCCCCGTCAGTGTCCTCATCAACATCTTCACTTATCCATAGAGTATAGTGTAACGCCCTGGACACACCCGCCGGTGGTCGTTACTCCTGGCGGGATCTAGACTGGCCTCACAGATCAATACTAATCTTTTCTGCGCACTTTGTCCTCACTCATGCCCATCCTGAAACTACTCCAAGCTGAGCACACTTAACTTTGGAGTTCAGTCGTTTGAGCTTCCGGAAAAGAAGGAATTCCTTATTGATATGAGTAGTCTATCATCCTAATAAGTCAGGCTATCACATACACCCCCACTCAGAGGAACCAACGTCCTTGTCGGGCCACAGGAATGTTCCCTCTTGGCACATACGTCTGTGCTTCCAGTCCGGCACATGTGCCATGCCGTGTGCCACAACGGGTCACAAACTTCATGCAGAACATGACCGCGCACTTGTCCGCAAACATCCGTGTAACCGCGAGGGTTGACTCTGATACCAACTTGTAACACTCCGGACACACCCACCGGTGGTCACCATCCATGAAACCACTCATGAATAGGTACACCTTCAAACAACCATCCTTATAAGGGTCGAGCCAAACTACTCCTTTGCATCTTCGACGAGGACATAAAATCTTTGTCCTGTTGTTTTCATAAATGTCCTGCACCACCGATCGCAACCACCTTTCCAGCATCGTTCCACTCACCTTCACGATGCCTGCGCGGTAATAATAAGCAAAATGATTATAAAAACGCATGCATGCATCAAATTCATACAAAATTTGACATGACCTTCCCTACAAATAGGACATATAGAGTTTGCCCGAAATTCATGGAAACGGAAATAAATCGAAATTTCGGCAAAACATATGCAGCTCAAGAACAATTCGGAGGAAACACATGACACATGCACAATTTCCATCATATCGCCCGATTAAGGTCATATCGTGCACATACACACACAAATTTCCATTCTTCTAAAGAACAAACTTATACCCACCTAGCTATCTCGAGGTAGATGGAGCATCGTGATGAGGTCGGTGTCGCCACACACCTAGCTAGCTAGCTAGTGATCGAAGTGGACAAACATTACTTCTTCAATTAAATGGATATATCTAGTTGGGGAGGTAGAAATGTCAATTTCCATCATATCGTCCGATGGTGCTTGTCTACTGGACGCGCTGCTGCTAAGCAGGGCCCACCACGTGGCACAATACAACATTAGTTGCAGGGGTGGGTCTGCAACACGCGCTAATGCTAAGTTTTGTAGCAGTGGGGCGCTTACAGTGGAGGGCACTACTGCTATACATAGCCTGGTGGCTAAGGGGGTCACATAGCAGTAGCGCCTTTCGTCACAGTCGCGCTACTGCTAAATCTAGAGTTATAGTGTGTGTCTTCTCGCCGCGCTACTGTTAGGTACCAGTAGCATGTTCCTCAGAGCCGCGCTACTTCTAAGACTACACCTATAAGGTTTCTCCTAGTAATGACACCCTTCATTCCCTTGTATAAGGACACAAACTCAAATTGCGGGTGTCAAGGTGACATTTAATGACTGCTTTTGAATAGAACTTTTTTTCGTTAACTGGGATCATTAATACGCCACATGCATGCAAGGAAGGAATGGGAAAGAAGTAGTTGTGTGTCATTATAACTACATGCATGCAAGTACTCAGAATATTAAACAAGTTGCTAGTACGAGAAAATATCATTAATTTTTTCCTAGGTTACCGTTGGTGACCTTGTATAAGAGAATGGGGGTGTACCAATTTTCTACCCAATTTTTTCATGCACTTGTAGTTCAAATTCTTATTATCCAGACTAACACTAGTACAGTTTAGGGCTATTCATTGACCAACAAGAAAATATCTATGATGCGCCAGCATTCCCTAGCAGCTCGTGAATTGTAATCAGGTTCAATTCAAGTAAGTTTCGCACACCTTGTATAAAATAGAACCGTTTTGAAAGGAGATGCGTCACAAACAATTATCAGGCGTCAACCGAGTCCCATGTCATCTTCATTTCAAAAAATGTTGATAGGAAAAACTATGTCTCATTTGTCTGCCAATAGCACAAGATTATCTTGTGTGCAATGAAGTTGTCTATCACAGTCGAGTAGTTTGAATGAAGTGTGTCAGTTGTTCGAGATCAAGGCTCGCGTTTTTTTATCAAGAACCATGGTCAATGTTATGTAGAACACCATAGTATTACATTCTATCTAATCTAATTATTGCAAATAACACACCAGAAACTTCGTTCCAATTTGAAAGCACCCATAACCGAATGTCTTTCTGATATATCAATGAACAATCATACAGATCAACATATGCTAAAGATTTACAAGCAAACTAATTAATATGATCCAAATACAAAATATAGCATCAATTTTACATTAAACACTGATCAACGGTATCATTAGAGATGATAAACATCAAGTGAAAAGAAATCGGGGTCCTTGTTGTTGTTGAAGAAGTGAAAGACCTAAATTGTGCCTTCCTTCATGTGGAAGGCTTTAACAACCTTAGTCCAACCACTTTGTAATGGATGGCCACCCCATCCTTCAACATTTGGTGGAAGACATCAAGTTCTCCAACATGGTAGTCTTGGTGAGATACTTTAATTTTCCTTGACTCACCAGCATTCACGTAGTTTGTGAGGTAATCCTCGGTGAACTGCACTCAAAACCACTGAAAACAGGAATATTTTAATATTCAGTTATTGTGTACTTCATTCTGAATAGGAAAAATCTATAGTTCTACCATCCTAAAAAAGCACTATTATCTTGGATAATGCGCAAACAAAGAGGTTGGTCTTGATCACACGTCTGCTTATCCTAACAACCTTCTTTAGTTTCTTCACTTGGCATTGTTTAAAGATTATCTCATTGCCCCATGAACAAAATGGGAAAAGTGTGGACTTGTACCCATGACATATGTATACATACACGGATGAGATTATAAAATATTACAAAGTTACCTGAAAAATGCACAAAAAAATAGTATAAGCCATAGGAACGTGAAGCTAACCTTGATGGTAAAGGGCAGTATCTCCCACTGTGACCCTATAAGAATTGTACGTATGTTGAGGTGAAAAAAGATTTAGTGAATTACTATGAATAATATCTTCATTATAAAGATTTAGCGAACTAGTATACAGAAAATAGTTCATATGGATCAAAGCATATCAAATAGAGATTCCCTGAGGGAACATCTAAACAAGACAATCCATACTATAAATAGAGTCGGCTGCCCCATTGAACATATAATATGTATAATTCCATAATAGAGGCCATATCGTTAAACATGACAATGCATAATCAACAAAGGATTGCGTAAAAGGATGGCTTAAGTACCTACAAGGATATCTTAATTGTCTGCAGTACTAGGGATTGATTTGTAATATGAGCTACTACGCGTCCTCGGAGATGATGATGCCCTCCTTCCCTTGAGAATAACCCATGTCCTCCACATCTTGGGTGCCCTCCTTGTACTAAACGGACAAAGTGATGGGCTCTTCCTCGGCGGGCGACGATAAAGAGGCGCCGATGATGAACTTTTCCTTCAACTTTGCCAAAGTAGGATTGAGGGTGTGTAGTCGACCCTACCAATGGCCTCGACGGCAGAGTACCTCCATCCGTCATAGCCGGACCTAACCTTCAAAAGAGAGGTAGCCCATTGCCCATGCACGCTATCAAAGAAATCAGCATCAAAGGGCGCACACACACACACTTCTTATGTTCAATAGGACGCTGCAAGATGTCTTTATGGACTAGCTTGATGTCATACACGACCCTAGCAAGATGTAAACATGCATGACCATGCCTATTTTCGTCTTTCAACTGCTCTATTTATTCGATGCCTGCACCGGCCGTTATGGAGAGGTGGTCTTGCAGGATCTTTCGATTGGCGTGCATGGAGGCATCTTTCAGTCTGTTACTTTTTTTATAATATGCGCATTTATTATCTCAAAATGTAGCATCAAACACATACAAAGCATTATGAGTAACATCCGGCCTCTGCATAACTAGGATGCACACATGCAAACCCCAAAAGTCTGTCAATAAGTAATAAAACAAAACCAACAAATCAACAAGAGTACAGTCCTATAAACCAACATTATTCATATGCCGAAAGTGGTTGTGGATCTATGCGGAGGTTATTCTGGCACCATTGTTCGGAAAAACCTCCATAGCCACCTGCTCCAACTCACGTACAGTACGTCTTGAAGAACGGTTGGTACTCTACTCGTCGTAGCATAGACCATGTCCGAAGCGATTGCGTACAATAGAAAATAACATGTCGTGGGGTCCAAATTCCTAGAATCCCGGTGGTGCATCTCCTTTGCTAGACTATGCTCATCGCTCGAGGAAGAACCATCAATGCAAAGGGAGTGACGGTTTCTACATCGAAGAGGTGTAGTCAGCCCCCCAAATATAGTACCCATAGGTGTCGATAATGAAGTGTTGAAGAAGTATTCCACGAGGGCGGCGGAGACCAAACTGCATCTTAGTTTTTAAGAAATGTAGATTGCTCTGTACTTTTTTGAGCAACTCACTATTGCTACACACAGCCTTTGCAGTTAAAGCTAGATCAAGAAATCCAAAGTGGCATGCTCTGCCTCAAAAAATTATTTTCCATAGTCATTAAAGAAGAAATGGCTAGTACCTTTAATAACTGGAATGTGGATTTGGAAAGCTAAGTAGTCCATATTTGCACTCATATCTCGGTCATACATTGAGTAAACTTTGTATTTGGATACGTAATGCATTGGTTGTCCTTTGGAAGTCACTACAGAAAGTCGTAATAATTGTAGTGAGTTTTATTTTGAGAAGAGTTGTGAACAGTTTGTAGTTCTAGGCCAATTGTTTGGGCTATCTGAAAATGTGGTATTTAGCTTGGTTGATACTATATCATGTCCAGAGTTCTAGGCCCTCTGTTCTAATTGCGTCCTTAATTTATTTATTACTGCTTAGATGTGATGTGAACAAGGACTGATGTGCTATGCCCACTCACGCCCATGCACATATAGCTTCAGGATATGAATGTGATTATCCGAGGATCAATATTGCCTAGATTATTTGATTTATCATGGTTGTTCCCTTGATTTGGTCCTTCAATTTATATGTTACATTATGTAATCGGTCCTTGTGTCCTTTGAGAAGTGCGCCTCCTGTTCGTCCTCTACACCAAGCAGTGCCGCATTGACCACATCGTCTCCCCTGGCTAGCACCTCATCTATATCCTCGCCGGCAGTAAGCGTTGCCTAACCTATAATTTTTCGCCCAAATAGTGTGCCGCCTACGTCCTCTGCTTCATCGCCTGAGCAGCCAAGCCTCCTCTAGTTCTCAACCGACAGTGAGGTATCTTAGCTATTCCTACCATTCAGCCCTAGTAATCATGTAATAGGCACTGCTACGGTGTTGTAATTTTTTGGTTAGCCTCAATATCTTAATTTTCTTCATGTTCAGTTGATTAATTCAGTGCATGTTAAACTATTGTTATGTGTGTTCCTCTTATAAGAGCATGTAGACAAGTTTGTGTACAACGAGAAAACTATGTGTTTCTCCAATGATTGTTTTGCCAAATGGTACATGTCAAATATGGTATTGGATTATAGATGGCACACCGTTGTCCATACTCTGCAGAAAGCCCTTTATTTGACCTTAACTCTTTCAATAAATCATCCTTATATGCATCTAAATGTGTACAGATTTTAAGAAAATAAGCATACACTGTCAAATTATCTGCATTTGTATCAGACTGAAACAACGCAATCTGTTGATTGTGTCGGTGTACCTCTTTTTATTATAACTGGTTCATAATTTCAAGTTTCAAGTACAGTTCGTAATGACTGGTCTTCGAAAAACGAAGGGCACAAAAATAGTGAGCAGTTTCTTGTTCGCTAAATGCACAACATATAAAAAAAAACTAAACAATGAGTTATCTATGGACTCGAGTTGCATGATTCATGTTCTAAGATGAGAGAGCAGACTGGGAGCATGGCCGTTGCATCTAGAATAATCCTTGCATCATGTCAAAATTTATTTAAATTTGAAATGGGGACGAACAAAACTCAGCACCAAATGAATTTCAAATAGGTTCAACTAAAAGTATTTTCACTGAACCCAAAATGCCCTTAAAATGTTCATGATTTAGGAAAAAGGTTAAAACCACACCAGAGATTATGCACATTTTTTCATGCCATTTATTGCCTTTGAATTAATACACATTAGATTTGACTTGGAGCAGATAAATTATATAAATATTTTTATTGCTTTATTGAGCGACTCTGGAATAATTCAGTTAGTGCCCACAAATATTTTCAGGATTTATAGAAATGATTTGGTATTTTAATCGAATCAAAACAAACTACATAAAAGAAAAAGATAAAATAAATAAAAAGACAGAGAGAGTGAGAAAACCTACCTGGCACTTACCTGGCGGCTCAGCCCACCAGGGGCAGGAGGGTCTTCTTCTTCATGGCGCTAGTGAGACTGGCCGTGTGCAGGCACGTGCGTGCTCCGTGTGCCACGCGAGCTGCATGTCTTCCCTCACGAGCCACGTCCACGACGTGAATGATCTCACGGGAGCCGTCCCGATCTGGACAACCCATCCATTCACCCCCTTGCCCACTCCCTCACATTCCCATCGCCATGGTCGAGAGCCACGCGAGCTCACTGTCGTGAACACCACGACTACCGCCTTTCCATCGCCCCCCTCAAGTTGTCCATGAGCTCCGCTGCATCATCTCCTTTTCCCTCCCTAATCCACGCGACCGAACGAGACCCGCAGCGTCGTCCTCGACCCGCTCATCTAGCTTTGCCCGCTGAGATGGCCAGTGGCTGTGCACCCTCTCCAGCACCTCCCCGGGCCCACTGGTCTGCTGCTTGACCTCGCTGTGAGACCCTCACTAGTACAAAAAGGACCTTATGTGAGACACATTAGTCCCGGTTGGATTTTGGCCCGGTACTATTGGTACCATTAGTCCCGGTTCGAACGGCTATGCATTAGTGCTGGTTCGTGTTGAACATTTAGTTCCGGTTTGTGCCACAAACCGGTACTAAAGGGGTGGTGGCAGGCCTGCGTCAGGCCGGGGCCCCACGAGCCCCTTTAATACCGGTTTGTGGCACAAACCGGTACTAAAGGGATAACCTTTAGTACCAGTTCGTGCCACGAACCGGCACTAAAAGGGATCTAGCCTATAGTCCCGGTTGGAGACACAAACCGGGACTCTAGGGTAATTTTCAAACTGATGTAGTTATGTTACTACATCTACAAGTTAGGAAATTTTAAAAACTTAAATTTGGACATGTTTTGCAGAAAAATTGTGATGAAAAACTAAAACGACTATATCTTTTGCATACGATGTCAAAAAAAACGTATAATATATCAAAATGTTCAGCACGAAAATCCGCATCCAATTTTGACGGCCTATGGCCTATTTGCAATTTATAAAAGGAAAAAAAATTATGCTCAAATTTCAGTTTTTTTGAATTTTCTTCAAACTGTTGTCAAACTACTTATTCAAGAAATATTAGTGTTACTAAATAATTATTCAAGAATATTAGTGTTACTAAATAATTATTTCAATTTTTTGAATTTTGGTCAAATATGGTCAAACCGTGGTCAAACTATGGTCAAACTCCTTATTCAAGAAATATTAGTGTTACTGAATATTAATTGTTTTTTACAGTAATAGTTTCAAACTCAAACAGTGAAACGTGTGACCTAATGCTCAAGCTAAACTCCTGAGGGTTAATAGGATTGATAGCTTACTATTGTTACGAAAACAACAAGTGCAGACTTGGAAACTAGGGAAATAGAACTCCAAAGTTAAGCATGCTCAGGCTGGAGTGGTGAGAGGATGGGTGACCGGCCGGGAAGTTAGACGATTTGGAATGAGTGATCCACACTTGAGCAGTTAAGAGGGGTGATTAGAGAATAAATCATCAAATAATTCACAAAATTAAAAATCGAAAAAAAACAATTTTCTTCCCAAAAATTTCAAAAAATAAATTATAAAAAACATTAGTACCGGTTGGTCTTACCAACCGGTACTAAAGGTCCCCCATACGACGGCGCGAGCTCATGCCACGTGGTGGGCCTTTAGTGGCGGTTCGTGTTGAACCGGTACTAAAGGGGGGGGGGGGGCTTTAGTCTCCACCTTTTAGTGCCGGTTACAGAACCGGCACTAAAGGCCCTTACGAACTGGTAATAAAGCTCTGTTTTCTACTAGTGCCTGCATCTTTTCCCCTGGATCCCATGCTCGCTTTCTTTTTGTAGACACTGATTACACTGAGGCCGAAAGTGCTCCGCCGCACGAGCTCGATGTCAGTAATGCTGCGGTGACCCATGGGTCATGCCAGCATGCCCACAAGACTCAGGCGAGCAGGTAGATCCCTTAGGTGCCACGAAAGCATCGCCACCCCCACTGTAGCACCGATCCCGAGATCACCTGAGTTCCAGTAGCCGTAAAGGTCGACGCCCCGGTGTTTCGGGCCTCCCCAGATTGCCAGGTTCACTTCGTAGGAGGCGCATGGGCCTAGGCTTCATGTAGTTGCCGGAGGATGAAACCCGATGCCCTCCATCGTGTTTATCTTTCCCGGTGACAAGCCACTGGTCAACTCCGCCGAGTTTGACCCCGGTTGACCGAGTTTAACTCCCCTCTGAGTAACTGACATGTGGGGCCAGCCCCTAGGTTAATTAGGTTAATCACTTAATTACTACTAACAATCAATATTAATGAAGTGGGTCACTGACCAGTGGGCCCCACTGGTCAGGTTTGACCCTGTTGACTTATGTTGCCTTGCTAACAAAAAGGTGACATCATAACTAACTTTCTGGTTTTTAATAACTTGGAGATGGGTTAATAGATTACATAAAATGTTTAAACCTTTGAGAAATCATAGAAATTAAATCACGATTCCAATGAAAATAATTTATATATCAAAAATGATTAGAAAAATATGAAGAATTTGTTATGGATGTTTGAGTAATTCAACTTCACTGGTTAGTACAAATCATATTTAGGGCAATTTTGATAATAGGTTTTCGAGTTGGGATTTGCTATATGCTCGAGTTCCACTTCAATTAAATTGACTAACTATTGCATTAGATAAATTCAGTAACTTAATATGACATGCCATGCATTTCTATGTGCATCATTGCCATGAATTGAATGTCGTTCCTCCTTTGGTTGTTGATATTTGTTCCTTCTCAATAGAAGACTATTCCGATGTAGTGATCGTTGACACCAGTGAAGAGCAATACTATCTTCAGAAGTGCTAGGATGAAAACCCCCTAGATGGTTCCGATACAATGCCACTCTCTTGCTCCCGCTCCCTTTTATTGCATTAGGACAACAACGGTTTAACGGTTACATGCTTCGGTAGTTGAACCCATTCCTTTGCATGACCTTTCATTGTCACCGTAAATAGCTAAACCTTCCTAGCATGATTAGTAGTTGCTTTAGCCATATAGTGACTTTATCCATGCCATGCTTGCTATTGCTTATAGTTATTTTAGGTTTGATCCATCTGGGTGATGAATCAGAATAGTTGTGTTCATGTTCGAATGTTGATAATTAAGTATGTGTATCCAATTTGATAAAGGTACTGATTAGAGACCATATAGGAGTACATGATGGGTGTCCCATTTAGACTGGCCTGAAGAACTAGGTTTCGTGTGTGTGATCCAAGAGCAACTACTACAACACATTGGACCGTGAAATATGATCACACTTGAATTATTAATCGCCTTGTACTTTGTCTAGGAAATGCAATTAGTTTCTGGTGCTCTAGGGGCCATGCGTAGTGCTGACCTTAGGGATGGGCTATGACACGGTAGGCAGTGGCATGGAGTACCAAGTGGCAACCAAATGGTTGGCTTGGGAACCATATTCACATTGTTTGGGGCCGTAATGGAATCTTCGGCCGGTCTTGCTTGCGGGTTCTGTCTCTAATAGGCCATGAACCTGGACTAAAATCTTGCGTGGTTAACCAGGTCATGGTCTACACCTACGCAGGCTTTTGCTTGAACTCTCTCGAGTACATTTCACATACCTGCGCTAAGTGGTGGACACATGTGTAAAGAAGTACACCCGTGGAGGGTTATTTAACTATTTGAATAGCCGCGTCCTCATATCTGGAGTACTTGGAAACTTATGATGTTCATAGACAACTTCAAGTGGATACTCTAAAGTGCGCAAAATAAGTGTGAGTGCTATGGATGGCCTTCCGGTAGAGAAATGGGGGAGAATCAATAGTGGTGTATTGGTGAATAGTGGACTCGTGTGCTCTCTCTCACGACAAAGAATTCACTGTTAGTTGTAGTACATGATAGCTCTGATGTAAGTCTTGCTGATACTGATGCATATGTAGGTTGTTCTAATGTAAGTCTTGCTGAGTACCTTTGTACTCATGGTTACTTAATTAGGTTTTTGCAGAGGGAGTTCTATGTGGAATTCAACGTTGACCGAGTAGCTCGGGAATCCCAGACAAAGGTCTGGCTCCTATCGACCGTCTTCCAGATGGTTTGGCTTCTTGGCCTTTTTCTTTTGTAGTTGTCTATAGTCAGACATGTTTATGCTTCTGTTGCTTGTATGCTTGTATGATGGTTCATGTGACCTCTGTTTGTAATATCATGTCATGTATGGCTTTTCCAAGCCTTATCTATATATACTTGAGTTGTAGAGTTATGTTGTGCTTCCATGCTGAAAAACACATACTTGCATGTTATGCCTACGTGTTACATGTATTGCTATGTGTGGGGTTTGACACCTGTTATGTGCCTTTGGTAGCCTTCCTTACAGGGAAAGGCCTATTTGTGCTTCCACTGAGCCTTATTACTCCGCTAGTGTCCCGGACACATTAATTGACCGACATGTATCCTACTTTGCTTCTATGTCCCTACGGGGAAATGTCTCGCGGTGTTTACTATAGTCTGTGTAGCTTTGCTACAACTTGTTACACTCGCTCCCTGCCGACACATGCATTGCTGTATTAACTATGTCTGTCCAGGTACCTTAGTGCCACCTTGATCTATAACTAATCATGTCGACTCGGGTTCTCTGCCATGTCGATGCTAGCGACATAATCATATATGTGAGCCAAAAGACGCAAAAGGTCCCACCCAAGGTAAATCGCTGCAACCGCGGGATACCATTCGTGAGGCCGCAAAGTGATATGAAATGTTACATGCTAGATCTGTATGACCTACGATCAAGGTTCCAACAGGATCAAATGGAGGCGAACTGCGAAAGAGAAGGAGCAAGATGCCTAGGTCCATTCAACCTATTGTTTGGACAAATTTAGCTTCATTACACTGTTTGTGCCAGTAGCTTATGTCGTGAATGGTTGTCTTTGTTATGGCTCTGCATTCTGTTTACTTCTTTACCCGTGGACCTCCATGGATACCCGGGCATCCAACAGGCTTGGGCATGGGCATAAGTTTGAATTTTTCTCATGCTTGATTATGTTGTAGGTTTTAGTACCAAGGTAATTAATAGCTGATTCTAGTCATAATTTATAAAATATACAATTTGTTTTGCATGTTCATTCATCTGATCAGTTGCAGGTTGCTAGAGGTTTCGAATACTTACAGGTTGCTAGGGGTTTGGGACCGAGTTGAAGCAGGTGAAGGTTTGGAAAACCTAAAAGTTGGCGGAACGATAATCTATATGTGATATGCCTTGTTTGTTGGACCTAGAGATATTGTCAAGTTACTGGGCTTACTTTGTGTGGTTTTCAGCACATAAGCTATTGTATGCTTATTTCAGTTGTGTGGTACAATTTCCTGTAATATATTTACTTTTGTTTGTGTGGCACAATGCTTTTTATATCTTCATTTCATGTATATGTATCTCGTATGTTTTAGTTTATTGAATGAAGTTTAGATTTTGGATGTGGCCTACATGTAATGTTTATTCAATTTATTTATAAATCATGTGTTCTGTTGTGATTGCATATTAAATTGGATGTGGCCTACATGTAATGTTGCATATGAGAGTTTACTAGTGAAATCAACATGATGTCATACTAACTGCCAGGTAAATATGTTTGTGTCGGCAGTTCCCTTGCCGGTAAATTTAGTTTATGTGCTACAACTAGTATGTTGGGAGAAAATTAACCGCTGGCAAATACATGGGTCATGGCATGCCATGAATTAATGCTTAACTATCGGGACAAGTAATCCCCGTCAGCTGTTCTCGTGCACGATCTATTGGGAGATCGACAGTTTATCCATCCCCTGAATGGATTTCTCCTAGCAGATTGTGTGCCACAACATTGGTGTTGTGTTGTTGTGTAGGGTGTGCCAACCCCTCATACTCATCCCATGTATGAGCTCCGACATCCCAATGATTTCCACCACCCCAGCATGCTCTTCTGGGAGGGAGAGGATATTTCACATTTAGAGGCTATGGCTCCTATGGAGGGAGGATTTGGGGGCAGTGACGAAGGAGGTAAGAAGGATGGTTTGCGGGCGGTGAGGTAAGAGGGACGTTGAATTTGGGGACCGCGAGGAAAGGGAGGAAAGAGGGGAGAGTGATTATATTTCAAGGGATGTTGATTTTACATAGTTTTTACAAACTTTCTATGTGCGATTGTGTCAATATAAAGTGGATTCCTAGTTCTTGGAATGTTAATTAACTCTGAATAAACATGAAACTTGACATGGTGTCATGATATGACGTCAAAATACCGTGGTAATGGTTTGGAGAAAATTGCAATGTACACCCTTTAAAAAACAACTATCTCAAGGTAGGGAGGAATCGTAGTTTTGAGAGGGATCTCGTCAAGTTTGGAAGAAATATGACATATCCTTCGTCATCTCATGTTTAATTTTCTATCATGCTATTCATACACCATGTAATTCATGTTCAAATTTGGATTTTTTTGGGGGGGGGGG
>LR738712.1:904460735-904476815 GCA_902687465.1 Secale cereale | reverse complement strand
GGATCATTTGCTATATTTAACTAATTTAGTGCATTTATATGGCATTTAGCGGAAGTAATTGAATTAACTACTGGTACGTGAATTAGTGCACAAACATGGATCAAAAATTACACCTAGGGTCTTGCGCACATGTATATGCCATATGCAAGGAATGGAGAGAAATTTCAAATAAGTTACTCACAAATGCTGAACCACAAACATGGAGTTTATTCTTTTCCTAATTCTTGAAAATGAAATCTAACTATAAAAAACATGAACTTGGCATGATATCATGATATTAACTCAAAATGCCATAGTATAAAATTGAGATGGTTTGGAGAAAGTTGTGTGTTTTATAGAAATATCATAGTGACCCAAAAAATATTTATGTATTGTATTTCAAAATTAAATGTAAATATTTGACAAAAAATATTTGAGGGTGAAATATCACACAAGTGTGTCCCCACTTGATTGGTAACCCTACTTTTTGTCTTGAAGAAGGGAAGGTGAGAGGCGCACATGTTATAAACCGGACGTCATAGGCTTGTAACCATCGGTGAAAGCCTATCACACACGGTTTAGAGATCATGTGCAATTGAATAAACGCACTCCGCAACAAGTGTGTCTTGTCTCCCAAGACAGCTGCGTCGTCCTGGAGGCGCCCATCCAGATTCCGGCCGCCAATAAATATTACGCTGCAACACAAACGCCGTACCATGACGTCGCTGGTCAGCCCACCTGTTGAGAAGGTGTGGCCCCATAACAATGTGATCTCCGTTGGAAGCATCACCGAGGAGGACGGCTATGCGCCACCAGACAAGGTCGCTCCCGACCACCCCTCCCCCAACCCAACACGATGGAGTGGTTTTGAGGCCAAATTGGTCTGGCTGCTTGGTTGGCGTTGTCGCCGGCTAAGACAGCCATGTGAGTGGCAGCGAAGAATGTGGAAAAGGAGCATATGAGATCCCTTGGGAAGCCTTTATGGCCACCAAGAAAGAGGTGTTCAAGCTTCGACAATAGGCGCATGCGCAGTGAGTGAACGAAGACGCTGATTGGACGCCATGATGGTGAAAGGCTTCATTCTACTAATCTATGAATGGAGATGGCTGGATCGGGTCGAGCGTGCCACTAACGAAGAGCTCCGGTGGGTGCCTTCTTACATGGCCACATCGACCGCATACGCGTGCTAGGAAACCACCGCTCGGCACGTCACGCTCTAGGAGGCATAGCAGGCGGAAATCTCCCACGATGTTTGGAAGCCGATTTGTACCAGAGAGTTGGTGGAGCACCGCAGGAAAATTGCCCTAAGTAGAGGATATCAATTCTAATCTACGCATATGTATTTCTTAGATAATTGTCTATAACATTTATGTATTCTAGTAGTTACTTTGTATCATCATGTCTATGCGGTGATATATATAGTTAAGAACCCAAAAGATGCCAAAGTTTTACATGGATCGTATAATGGTTTATCTTGACGGTATAAAACATTTCAACGCCAATGGATGAAGCGTCACTCGCAACACCTCCAAACCTGGAACGTTCCCTCTCTTAACCAGTTATCAGCTCGGCAAATGGTTTTGTTTCCATGTAGTGTATGCTACAAAATTTGCAAAACCTTCTCAATTTTTTACTACATACTTGGTACTCCAGATTCATGTGATGGCGTCATACCAAGTTTCAACTTTTTCAGAATTCGTTTGCATTTTTAGGAATTAATAATATAATAAAGCCCATATTTGTGGTCAAGTCTTGGCATCCTTAAGTTGGAAATTCCTTTTTGAATAACGCCTAAGCATAGACTCAACAATACTTATAAGTTTTTCAACCCAATTTTGCAAACCCTTTCATGCGTTCGCTATTCAAAATTTTATTATGTGCACTAAAGCCTAGAAATACACTTGATGACTTCAATATACCAAACAAACCGTGATATATGCCAAATTTCGACATTGATCTTGTAATGTTGTATATTCAGGACAAAAATTAAATCCCAGCAGGTGAAGAAGTGGTGGCATCCCATTCAATCTTTGGGTGATGCCTATCGAAACCATGTTTCTTCCTAGGAGTTATTACGGTTTCTAAGTTGTGTATGTCATAACTTTTGCGCAACCATATCAAATTTTTACTGCAACATATGTATGTGTCATATGAGGACACCATGCAAATTTCCTGATTTTCGGACTACGTTTCAATTTTTGTAATAGAAACTAACAAATTCAATCTTCGGGGCCGAATCTTGGCAACTTCATGTTTGAAATTTCATTCCTTTTGTTGGATTACTCATAAGAACGGACTCAACAACAAAAATATGATTTTCCAACCCAATATTTTCATATTTTCTACGCACTTGTTTTAGTTAAAATTTTATTCTTATCTACTAGATGTCTAATGCCTAGAAAATCTCTTAAAGCCTATAACAGAAAATAGGGAAGGTGTAAGAAAATGACAAAATATAAACAATGTGCAAAAAGACAGAGCATATAAGGAAAAAAAGAAAAAAGAAATTTACAAATAAAAATAAACAAGGGAAAGGAGAAGAAAATGGAAACACAGTTGCAAAAGAAGGCAAAGAGAAGTATTGGCCCAGAGCAATAAAAAAGGCACTAAACTAAGAGTTGTTTGCTCGGTGCAAAGATTTATTTGAGGAATGTAAAAAATTGTGCTCGCGATAGGTCATGTTTGCCTAGTATCCGATGAAATGCCGGGCTCCTCCTGCCGTCGTCGTCATTCCCCTTCTCCTATTTCATGCTCGTGGCACTGGAGGCCGGAGGGTACCTACGAGGCCTCGTACTACTCCTTCTCTACCCAATCATTTTATGCATGGGTTGCGACAGTGACGTGGCCGTGAGGTTGATGGCTATGGTGGCCTTCTGTGGGTTGCGTCCGAGCCAGTTCCTAGTTGGCTGTGCAGTGCTGCCCAAGTGGCTCATGGAGGACGTGGCCGCGGAATCCTTTGAGACGATGAGGATGAGTAGTGCCGCAGGCGGGCGGAGGGTGTGCGTGACTAGGAAGTTGCCAAGGGTGATAGTAGAGGGTTTCCTCAGGGAATACCTTGGCGCGGAGGCAGTCGTCGGGAAGGAGATGAAGGTGCTCTGGGGATTCTACACCGGTCTAATGGACGATGGAGACGAGGGTATGTTGGATGAGCAGCAGAAGATCATGCAGGATGGTGATGATGCTGTAGGATTCTCTGGCTCGCTCGAGTTTCTCCAGCATCCTCTCTCACGCTATTGCAAGGTAGTCCTACGTGATATGAACTTCTCTTGGTACAAAATAACGACGGCCGACTTTAAATCACGCACGGCTGGCCATTCGAAAAATTAAGAAGTTTTTGATTTTTTGTTCACTTATTTCCAATTTACAGTTCAACCATTACATATTTTTTTGTTCAGTGACTAGGTCCTTCCTATTTTTTTACTCATTCCACGGCAATGGGTTCTTGAACTTTTATGAGCGTATGATATTGCTTATATATCCATGCCAAACCAGTGACACATTTACTCTCCTCACTCTGTACGAGTAGAATGTCTACATCCAGACACGGGACGACATAGCAGCATGGCAGGCACTGCCCCGGAATCAGTACCCCAAGGCCATGGTGTTCCACGACGGCCGCCTCGCATTCCGGCCAACGGCAGGCAGCACGGTGGCCATGTTCATGTGGTTGCCCCTCGGCGTCGCCCTTGGGGCCACCCGCCTGGCGGTCACACTCACCATGCCATATCGGTATGCCACGATGATCCTAGCGGCAACCGGCATGTCTTGGCATCTCAAGGCCGGCGAGCAGCCGACGTTGATGGGCGCTGATGACAACCGAGGACGTCGGCGGGGGCAGATGTACGTGTGCAACCACCGCACGCTTATCGACCCGGTGTATGTCTCAGTGACGCTGGACCGACCGGTGCGTGCCGTGTCCTATAGCCTAAGCCGCCTCTCGGATCTCATCTCGCCGATCAGCCGCATGGTGCATCTGGCACGGGACCGCGTCATCGACGGAAACACCATGACCCACCTCCTGGACCTTGGAGACCACGTCGTCGTCTGCCCCGAGGGAACCACATGTCGGGAGCCGTACCTACTCCGGTTCAGCCCGCTGTTTGCGGAGCTCAGCGACGAGGTGGTCCCCGTCGGTATCGCTGTCGAGACGGCCATGTTCTACGCTACCACGGCAGGGGGGCTCAAATTCCTTGGCCCGCTCTACTACCTGGCCAACCCTAGGATGTGCTACACGGTTCAGTTTCTGGAGCGGGTGAGCACGTCTGCGGTCAGGGAGGGGAAGGTGTCGAGCGCAGAAATGGCCAACCTGGTGCAGAGGAAGATAGGGGATGCGCTCGGTTACGGCTGCACCATGCTTAACAGGAAGGACAAATACCTCATGCTTGCCGGCAATGATGGCGTTGTCCACAAAGTTGACGGCAATTAAGATCAAAGCCGAGCGGCCGCATCAGCTATGCAATAGATAGATTATGCACTCTATATGAACAAGATAGGAAAGCAATAAACTTTATTGGAGCAACACGTACACTCCTGATCCAATAAATCGTGGTGTCCTGTGTTGTGTTGCGTCTGTGTATTTTCTAGTGCATTTGCTGCTAGCGAAAAAACGTGTTTTACGGGTTGGCGCGGGCTGCGATTGAACACACCCCGCATAACGGAACAGCAAAACCGAATATTCTATGCGGGGTCTGTTCGGCCGGAGCCCTCACCGGCCCGCAAAACACCTGGTATTTTTTCTTCTGAATTTGACACACATGATGAATATTTTGTTTTACAGGTCCTCTATGGAGGTCTGTTCGGCCGCAGCCCTCGCCAGCCAGCAAAACACGTGTTTTTCTTTGAATTCGACACATTCTTAACTAGCTTAGTTAGCCAGCTAGCTAGATCTTGGTGTCCTGTACATCTTCTCATCAGATAACAATTAATATGCAGTACTGTATTAGTTCATAAATAATCCCAACCTAACTACGCTGGCTTAAGCTAACTGCCGTGTTTATGTGGCCTTTTTGTCGGATGTTTAAGGGATTGAAGTGTTCCTTAATTTTTATCTGATTCCTTGATCGATAGCGACTCAAGGACAACCAAAGGCTGGCAACTACTCTCAGCGGCACGCACGACGATGGCAAATCGATATGTCAGTAATCCATCACTGGCATTGCTATTAACCGATTGCTCGGCCAATCCAATCCAAACTTATACTACACGATAGCTTATGCTAGTGGTAAGAAAATGACATCACATCCTCACGTCAATGAGAGAATAGACAAGACACATGCTTTTTGTCCACCCTCTGTGCTACTCTTCTACTACACAGATGGTCCCAATGTAAAAACCGTAGCTAGTCGTCTAGTGAGATTGAGGGTGACCTGTGAGAAGCACAGTCTACGTGAAATAAATTTAAGGTGGTCTCCCCGTTTGTCAACATAGTCTTTACGTTTGTCCACATAGTATAAGAAATATAATAGAGATAGAGATAGAGATATAAATTAGCGAACATGATTGAATATTCATAATATGTAAGCACTTGATTTTATAATCCTGTGATGCAGAATAAACATATAGTTCGGTTGTTGATGCTATAGTTATAGGATGTGTCATTTCATTTCTTCCATCACCAACGACTAAGGGCAGGCGCTTGTTCCAAAGACTCGTCGGTTAGGATGGGCTCAGGATGATGGAGGCACCAGCAACTATAGGTTCAACTCGTGAGTGACTAATGTATGTGGATCGACAGGTTTCCGATAACATATGGTCAGTCGTTAGTGCTCACAAGATGCCCCCCTCCCGACAAGACAGGCGTTCGCAAAACAGTCCTTAAACTAGTGAAAATTCATAACATATACAAATACAGTTGATGGCGATCTTCCTAAGTTTTGTTAAAGAGAAAGTTATGTGTTTTTATCGAAGATATTTCCTTCGACACATGTCCTGAACAAATAGATGTCACATTTGTTATATACCTACTTGGCTAGTCAATTAACCACTCCTTCTATTATGAATACACTATGGTTTGATTTAGTTTAAAAAATTACATGTTTCTATGTCTAACTAGTTTTTAAATATGTAACAAAATCAAATATGAAAAATATAAAAATATATTTTATAATGAATCCAAGGATACTGAGTTGGTATTTTGATATTTATAGCTTTACTCAATAAGTCTGTACTAAGATATAGAAGTTTTACTTCTGACCAATCACTTGACTTAATATTTCCGGTGGGTGAGTTTATGCATACCATCAAATAGAAAGAAACTACTCAGTTTGTTATCTATGATAATCGATGAGCAGGTATTAATGTAACCATTAGTCAACAAGTAAGATAAAGATATTGAGATGAAATATTTGGGTTGTTATATATTACCATCACCCATTAAGAGTACCATATCTAGAGGGTTACGAGTAAGAATGCTAAACCATAGTTTCTAAGATTTCCACCATTGTCATTTATTGCTAAAGTACATAATATGGTGAATCCTAAGGATAGCTGACCAAAAAACATATAACTCAACACTATTGATAATTAGTATTTTACTAATTAATTCAAATTTACAATATAAAAATGAGGCAATCTCCACGAATGAAAGACAAATCCTTTTTTCACAATTATTATTTCATGTGTTTTCATTCATGTCAATCTAATGAAAGAATTCAACATTGATTCACCGTATTAAGAAATAATTTGACCGAATATGAAGTCCTATTATTACACTGAGTGTGGTTTCATTCTCCACAAAAAAAGATGTTTCCTTTAACTAGAACCTACACACTATCAAATTGGGAAAAGATGTCCAAGTGCAATTATTTATACTCCCTTTGTTAGGTTGCATAGTCTTTATTCTTTGTTAGGTATTATTAATTTTCTTTGCCTTTGTGTGTTTTATAGGTGATGTTGAACTGCCATGAGCTTAACACGATGAAAAGAATCAAAACAGAGGACATTTAGTCACCAAACTTAGGCATTTTGTGTAGTGAAGAAGTCATATTTTTGCAAAGTCCTCAAAATCAATAACTAATTATTATACATGCATTAGCATCATTCATACGATTTCAGCGAGCCGGAGAACATCATATTTCGGGTTCGTATGAAGAAGTGACGACCGTTTTATCGAAGCCTGGTCGTAATGGGAAGTATCACATATGAGTATCAGGCATATGTAGTATATGATACCACCTCGACAATACATGGTATAATATGATAGAATATCATATTATGATACTTAATAATCTGTTTCTTCTTTTAGTTGTGTGCTTTCTCTGAAAAACGCCTAGTTGGCATGCATGATAGTAGCTATGATACTCCCATTGTGATCAGCCAAAGGTATGTACTGTTGGTCATATGAGGTCTGGACAAACCTAGAGCACCTTGATAAAAGGAGAGATTCTACATAATTGGAGGTGCCATAAGGAGAGTTCTAATATATAGACCACCAACCCTAGCGACTACCATCATCTCATCTATAATATGTATCATTCTCATCAAACCACGTCCTGCCGCCATCCACATCAAGAAGCATTTGGTGGATGTTCCAAGACTCCATCTCCATTGTTCCAACCTTTCAGGACAGCCGGAAGGGAGCTCCAGGAGATAATATGGAATATGGTACAATTGGAACGACCATTACGGTAGTACCATGCGTCATGTTGTCTCGTCGCCGCGACCAACAGAAGGTCCCAGAAATTAACATGGCTAAAGGTACCGTACGCGCAAGCAGCCACCCACGAGTACCTATTTAGGACGATCGACGGTGCACGGTTTGAGCGCCTGAGCTCTTACGAGCGCTCGTAGCAAATGTTAGTGCTGACTAAGAAAAGGGTCAATTTTCCAAGATGACGTGTGGTACGACTGCTCATGCTCATATCAGCGCTCTTACCAGATAGCAACAATATTACGCGGTAAACTTCCGAAGTCAAATATGGCTTATGGTACGACGGCAGCTTGTCGTACAATGGTTTGTTTCATGGAAAAAAATTAATCCCATTTTTCTTATTTTCAACATCTGTGGTAAACAGGTTATTTTCTAACAGATTATTCGCTTTATAATTTCATTTGATTGCCTTCCAAGTTCCCTAACTTATCATCATCTATAGCAACCTATTTTTTATTTTATTTTATTTTCTTGGTCGGGTATACGAACTTTGTTCATATACACGAGTCAATCATTTTTATGTCGTAGGTTATTTTTGCAGGGAATTTGACCTTATGTGGTGATGTCTACGGTATGATGTCGACCATATAAAGTTCCGCCTAACCCAATTGATTGCTTCAATTCGACAAATTTTAACTACTAATGTTCGGTAATGTTTTTTTCCTCTTGAACCTTGCTCAAATTAGAGTCATTTATAGTGAAGTTTCACACCTTAAATGGGAATCCTATTTTTAAATACGGACATTGGAGCTGCACACTCGTATTTTTATATATAGTCTGACTTACACTTCACCCAAACTTATGAGTGAAGTTATCTACTAGACTTACTATGTTGATTTAAGCTTGGTAATTAGATTGATGAATCGATGGTTTTCTAGGCAGATGTTTTAATCTCTTGTGAGACAATCCATTTAGCTGCCAAAAAAAATTGAAAAACATAAGAAGCACAAAAATTGATTTTTTTTGTAGTTCAGAACTTTTTTCTGCTAGTGTATCTGGTTGCAGAGGCTTTATAAGCTATCGGTAGTGTGGATGTTCATGTCGATCGATGGAAAGCACACACAAAACCAAAATCCTCGACCCAACTACAGGATTTGGATGTGACGACAAATACTTCAGGTCACGCTCCTATGGAGCATGACTCGGTGTTGCTGCAGTTTGATACATATGTTGTGCGGTTTAGTTGGGAATGACGATGGTTGTCAGTTACTCCCTCCGTTCCATAATACAAAAGTGTTTTTAGTGTCAAAAACACTTATTTAGTTTTCGAAAAAGAGGAAAACGCCCTCCCTCTGGATCTCTTGATGCACAAAGCCAAAAAACACTTATATTATGGGACGGAGGGAGTACATTCTTAACTAGCTTAGTTAGCCAGCTAGCTAGATCTTGATGTCCTGTACATCTTCTCATCAGATAACAATTAATATGCAGTACTGTATTAGTTCATAAATAATCCCAACCTAACTACGCTGGCTTAAGCTAACTGCCGTGTTTATGTGGCCTTTTTGTCGGATGTTTAAGGGATTGAAGTGTTCCTTAATTTTTATCTGATTCCTTTGATCGATAGCAACTTAAGGACAACCAAAGGCTGGCAACTACTCTCAGCGGCACGCACGACGATGGCAAATACATATGTCAGTAGTCCATCAGTGGCATTGCTGTTAACCGATTGCTCGGCCAATCCAATCCAAACTTATACTACACGCAGTGGCGGAGCGTAGTGGGGACAATTAGGGGCCTTGGCCCCCCCTTACTAGAAGAAATTCTGCCAAATAAGCCTATCCTTCAGCTAATCACTCTACTAATCCTCCGGCCTCTCTGATCACCTTAGTTTTTTCTATGTCATATACATGCATTTGGCCCCCCCTAATATTTGGTTCACGCTCCGCCACTGACTACACGATAGCTTTTGCTAGTAGTAAGAAAATGACATCACATCCTCACATCAACGAGAGAATAGACAAGACACATGCTTTTAGTCCACCCTCTGTGCTACTCTTCTACTACACAGATGGTCCCAATGTTAAAACCGTAGCTAGTCGTCTAGTGAGATTGAGGGTGACCTGTGAGAAGCACAGTCTACGTGAAATAAATTTAAGGTGGTCTCCCCGTTTGTCAACATAGTCTTTACGTTTGTCCACATAGTATAAAAAATATAATAGACTGGTATGTCTTCTATTAACTCCATATATTACTGGAGCACTACAGAAGATAAAAGATCACTGGGACGAATTTGTGAAGTATGCAAGGAATCGGATGAAGCTCTAGAAAGGTCGAGAAAAATAACATAAGTGCTGCGAAACAAGAGTATCACCATGTTCCGGGGACAAGTGGCTACAAGAGAGCCTTGCCTAAGTGGGAAGCAGCTGAGGCTAAGATGCTTGCTAAAGGGGTCATTCCAGCTACAGCGGATTGGCCTCATAGGTCCAAGAATTGGTTTTATGTGCATGGGAGACAGTTGGACCCAGTGACATGGGGGATTATTGAAAAGGCGGATCTTAAAACAGCCTCGGACGCTTTACTTGAAAGATGTCAATAAGATGTCAACAAGATGTCAATAAGGATAACAACCTCAAGCGCGCCCGTTAAACAGAAAAGTGAATACCAGACTTACGCTGGGGGTTGCGCTGGGGCCTGCTCTCCGGAGCAACAGGCTGGTCCGGCAGGCTTGTCGCTGGCACATCACCTGCCGCCGCGACGGGCTCGTCGTCCTCGATGTTGACCACAGGGATCTTGGCCCTCTTCGCCACCCGCTGGGTCAAGGTCCTGGAAACCAAACAAGATCAGAATTAGAACCAATCAAGAAAAACCAAGACAAAATCAAGGAAATTACAAGTACTTACTCTTCCTCCTCTTCGTCGGAGCTGAGGGCGGAGAAGTCAAACTCCGCCTGGCCCGCTCCAGCGCGAGGAGCTGGAGGAGAAGGTTCCCTCGGGCGCTTGGCAGGCTCCGGGACTGTGGGCTGTGAAGATCCAGCACTAGTCGTCGCCGAGGACCGAGGGGCAGAAGGGGCACCAGAGCCACTCCGCGAAGATCCTCCTCCGCTTGTCGCTCGGGCTCGGGGCACCTCCTTAACAACCTTGCTCGTCGTGGTGGCGTGCGTTGCATGACGCTTCGGCTGTTGTCGGGGCGCCTGTGGCCTCGTCGTCTCGGCGGCCTTGCCGAGGCGCTTCTTCTGTTGTTGTGGAGGGCTTGGTGGCGGCGGAGAATTCTCCGAGGATGAGGAGGCGTCGTTGTCGAGATTCAGAGACCCGCCAGAGTCTTCGTCAGAATCACCGGACTCGGCGTCCTCCTCCTCCTCGGCGGGCCCGCTGGACTCGGTACCCTGCCCGGCAGCCTCGCCCATCCCGGCAGGCTCCCCGGTAGGCTCCCCGGCAAACTCCTCGGGCGCGAGCTTCAACAACTTGAGGATTTCCTCCTCCTCGGCCTGGCTCACCGCGTCCGCCGCCTCTGCTTCCTCCACGGTATATCCAAATTCGCCCGCAGCCGCAGCTGCGGCGGCCTCCTCCATCCTGGGGGCAATGAATGCTACATCCCGATCGGTGGTTTCCCGGGTGAGGCCCTTCTTCTCCTCGGCGTTGCGGTGCTTTTCGACCAAGTTGTCGAAGAAGGCTTGCACGGTCTCCGATGAAGGCACTAGCCAAGTGGGGACGACCCCGTGGGAGTCGCACGTAGGTATCACCACGCGGATGGAACTGAGGGCAGTGTTGTTACACAACGGCACCACTCCCCGGGACGGTTTGAACCACTCCGGGTGGTTGGGGTCATGCTTAAACAACTCCCGGACCATCCCCTTCAGCTCCAAGACGGTGAAATTGTAGTTCAACCTGGGGCGCAGCCTCATGCGGTCTGCCGCGTTGCCGAACTCCCAAGCGGGTCTCTTTCTTTCCTGCAGAGGGGCAATGCGGCGGCGGAGGAAATCAGCCCCAACTTCGCCCACAGTCAGATTGGCGGCCCGGAGACGAAGGATCCTAATGAGGGCAATCTCCATCTTGTCGTCCTCCGGGGCCAGCTCGCTCCAATCCTTGCCGTGCACTATTGCAGTCTGGCGCGGCGAGGTAAACGGCTCGGGCGCATCTTCCAAGACCCAGCACCAATCGGCTCTCCACTCCACCCACTTGCCGCGAAGCTCTCCTTTCAAGTACGCCTCCTTCTTGTTCAGCCTAAAGATCTTGGAGATGCCGCCGGAGAGTGGGGATCCGGACTCTACTCTAGGCGTGAAGAAATGGCGGAAAAGAGCTACGTTTGGGTGGACCCCAACATAGTTTTCGCACAGATGTGCGAAAACAGCCATCGTAAGGACGGCGTTGGGGGTGAAATCTAGGAGGTGGAGGCCGTACGTGTTCATCAAATCACAGAAGAACTCCGAATACGGAGGGCACAGGCCGCAATGGAAGAATGCGGCGAAATAGAAGTAACCTCCCGGGAACATGTCGACGGCGACGGCGGGGACGACTCTGGTGCGGGGATGAGCTTTCGTCTCCCTCGCCCAGAACAAGTAATACTTGTCCCGCAGCTCCCTCGCGCCGAGCCTCGGCGGGAAGACCACCCTCTTTCTCCGCATGGCTGCTAACTTCGCCGCCTGCTCAGACTTCTCCTTCTTCGCCTTGTCGCTCTTCGCCTTGTCGCTCTTCGGAGCCATGGCGGGGGCGGCAAGGAGGGAGGCTAGGAGGTCGCCGGCGCTGCGGGTGTTGGATGCGGCGGAGGGGGTGGAGCTCAACTCTCTGTCGACCTTTGCGGAAGCGGAGGGCGACGGGGGTTTCTGGAGATTCAAGACAGAATGAAGGCGATGGGGGGAAACTGCCCCTGCTTCCTCTGCTTTTAAGGGGGAAGTGGGGGACGTTCCGCATTTTTCCATTAAAGAATAGGCCACGATCTCTCCCACGACGCCGCAATCGACGCGTGCCGTTAGGGAGGGATGCGGCGGATACAGAGAGGGATACGGCTTGCCGTGGGCCGCGTGTGCCCGTGCACTGTCTTGGGCCTGGCCCAACAGCGCTCGGCACCGTGTGTGGCCCAGGCCCGGGGGCTCCTGTCGGTGTACTAAGGTAGGGGTACCTTAGTACCCCAACTTGTGCACGGGCGGTAGCAGCTTCCCGTGGCAGGGCTTACCACGCGCTCGCCAAGGTCCGCTCTGGTCCCTATGAAGCCACTCAAGAACAAAGTATTTAAGTTAAGAGACAAGACCCCGGCAAGAGGAGCTTGCCGGGAAGGCCGCACCAGGCTCAAGGACATCTTTTCAGCACAAGACCCTGGCAGGAGGTGCTTGCCAGGAAGACCAAAGAATAACACTTCAGAAGATACATCGTGGCGCATCGTACGCCCCGACAGGGCCCGGAGAGCGGCAAGCTTCCAGGCCCGGCAAGATAGTGGCCCCGGCAAGGTGCTTGCCGGGGGAGACTCACACTGTGTGCCTGCGCTCCAGCTCGTCTGTCCACGCGTCGCCCTGGGGCCCTTCCAGGGGCGCGTGGCAGACTGCTGTGCAGCCTGGGGTACACGGTGGCAAGCCACGGTGACGAAGCCATAGCCGTGGCGAACGGAGACGCATGGACAGACGCTTTTGGGGTCGACGGCAACGGGTATTCAATGCCCTTGTCCCCCACCATCAGAGTTAGGTGAAGAACACTGTTCATGCACTGTTACAACTACCACCAAATTTACATTTTTACCCTTCTCTACGTTGACACCTGTCGGTGACCCCTTTG
Source organism: Secale cereale (assembly GCA_902687465.1). Taxonomy (NCBI): domain Eukaryota; kingdom Viridiplantae; phylum Streptophyta; class Magnoliopsida; order Poales; family Poaceae; genus Secale; species Secale cereale. The sequence continues at coordinate 904,463,483 of LR738712.1, read as the reverse complement.
AGCTATAAAAGGAGGCCCATGCACAACGTAGAGGGGGTTCAATCCCAGAAACTCGCTCACTCCCTCGCTCGGTGTAGCTGGTACTGTAGATCTTCAAGCTCCCGAGCCCAGGAACTTAATACAACCAAAAGCAGGAGTAGGGTTTTACGCGTCCGCGCGGCCCGAACCTGGGTAAACTGCCCGCGTGTGCTCCTCGATCTGCTCTCCGCGCTCCCTCCGCTCCCTTACCGCAACGTAGAAGGGGCTCCGGTCCCATAGGTGTTCGTGGGTGGACAGTTTCCCCCGACACAAGTAGACCGAAACAATTCGGCATCTACTACTATTACTCCACACATCGACTACTATCCAGCATGCATCTAGTGTATTGAGTTCATAAGAACAGAGTAACGCCTTAAGCAAGATGACATGATGTAGAGGCATAAACTCAAGCAATATGATATAAACCCCATCTTTTTATCCTCGATGGCAACAATACAATACGTGCCTTTCTGCCCCTACTGTCACTGGGAAAGGACACCGCAAGATTGAACCCAAAGCCAAGCACTTCTCCCATTGCAAGAACTATATATCTAGTAGGCCAAACCAAACCAATAATTCGAAGAGACTTGCAAGGATATTATAATCATACATAAAGAGTTCAGAGAAGAACCAAATATTTCTCATAGATAATCTTGATCATAAACCCACAATTCATCGGATCTCGACAAACACACCACAAAAAGAGATTACATCGAATAGATCTCCTCGAAGACCAAGGAGAACTTTGTATTGATATCCAAAGAGAGAGAAGAAGCCATCTAGATACTAGCTATGGACCCGAAGGTCTGTGGTAAACTACTCACAACTCATGGTGAGGCGATGATGATGATGTAGAAGCACTCCGTGGAAGATCCCCCCTCCGGCGGAGCTCCGGAACAGGCCCCAAGATGGGATCACACGGGAATAGAAGGTTACGGTGGTGGAACTAGGGTTTTCTCTGTTGTTTTGATGGTTTCGGGGTACGTATGGTACCGGGGGCCATACGTGGGGCCCACGAGGCAGGGGCGCGCCCTAGGGGGGGCTCCCACCCTCGTGGGCACCATGTAAAACTTACTCCGTGGTTCTCATGTCTCCCGTGCGTGATTTTCTCCAAAAATATCTCTCTCGAAGGTTTCATTCCGTTTGGACTCCGTTTGATATCCCTTTTCTGTAAAAACCTGAAACAGGCAAAAAACAGCAATCTGGACTGGGCCTTTGGGTTAGTAGGTTAGTCCCAAAAATAATATAAAAGTGTATGACAAAGCCCATTAAACATCCAAAACATCATAAATAATAGCATGGAACAATAAAAAATTATAGATACATTGGAGACGTATCAAGCATCCCCAAGCTTAATTCCTGCTCGTCCTCGAGTAGGTAAATGATAAAAACAGAATTTTTGATGTGGAATGCTAACCAACATAGTTTTTCAATGTAATTCTCTTAATTGTGGCATGAATGTTCAGATGTTAAAGATTCAAGACAAAATTCTATATTGACACAAGAAATAATAATACTTCAAGCATATTAATAAAGCAATCATGTCTTCTCAAAATACTATGGCTAAAGAAAGTTATCCCTACAAAATCATATAGTCTGGCTATGCTCCCTCTTCATCACACAAAATATTCATATCATGCACAACCCCGATTTCAGCCAAGCAGTTGTTTTCATACTCTATTCTTTCAAACCTTTCAACTTTCACGCAATACATGAGCGTGAGCCATGGACATAGCACTATGGGTGGAATAGAGAGGTGGTTGTGGAGAAGACATAAAGGAGGGAGATAGTCTCACATCAACTAGGCGTATCAACGGGCTATGGAGATGCCCATCAATAGATATCAATGTCAGTGAGTAGGGATTGCCATGCAACTGATGCACTAGAGCTAAAAATGTATGAAAGCTCAACAAAAGAAACTATTAGGTGTGCATCCAACTTGCTTGCTCATGAAGACCTAGGGCATTTGAGGAAGCCCATCGTTGGAATATACAAGCCAAGTTCTATAATGAAATTCCCACTAGTATATGAAAGTGACTAAACATGAGACTCTCTATCATGAAGAACATGGTGCTACTTTGAAGCACAAGTGTGGAAAAATATAGTAGCAATTGTCCCTTCTCTCTTTTCTCTCATTTTTTTGGAGGGGCTTCTCTCCTTTTTTTTATTAGCCCCTCTCTATTATTTTTTTGGGCCATCTCTTTTTTTTATTGGCCTTTCCTCACATGGGACAATGCTCTAATAATGATGATCATCACACTTTTATTGATATACAACTCGATATTACAACTCGATACTAGAACAAGTATGACTCTATATGAATGCCTCCGGCGGTGTACCGGGATGTGCAATGAATCAAGAGTTACATGTATGAGAAATTATGCATGCTGGCTTTGCCACAAATACGATGTCAACTACATGATCATGCATGGCAATATGACAATATGATGCGTGTCATATGAACGAAACGGTAGAAAGTTGCATGGCAATATATCTCGGAATGGCTATGGAAATGCCATGATAGGTAGGTATGGTGGCTGTTTTGAGGAAGGATATATAGTGGGTGCAAGGTACCGGCGAAAGTTGCACGATACAAGAGAGGCTAGCAATGATGGAAGGGTGAGAGTGCGTATAATCCATGGACTCAACATTAGTCATAAGAACTCATATACTAATTGCAAAAATTTACGAGTCATCAAAACAAAGCAATCAACGCATGCTCCTAGGGGG
>LR738712.1:904436146-904460631 GCA_902687465.1 Secale cereale | reverse complement strand
GGGGGGGGTTGGTAGGAGTTAACCATCACACGCCCCCGACCTCCACACAAAGGTTGACACTTTACAAATACCTCATGCTCTAACTTCGTCACATAGCGGTTCACCATATGTGCATGCTACAGGAATCACTAACCTTAACACAAGCATTTCTTAATTTCACAATAACTCCACTAGCATGACTCTATTATCACTATCCTCATATCTCAAAACAATTATCAAGCATCCAACTTCTCATCATATTCAATGCACTTAACGTGAAAGTTTTTACTACATTGATATTGGATGTCTATCATGTGAAGACTAATTTTATAGCCTAAGCACATTACCATGCTGTTTTAATAGACTCTCAAAAGGATATAAGTGAAGCATGAGAGTTCAACAATTTCTTCAAAATATTATCACCGCCGTGCTCTAAAAGATATAAGTGAATCACTAGAGCAAAAACTATTCAACTCAAAAGATATAAGTGAAGCACATATAGTGTTCTAACAATTCCTAGGCCATATTTAACTCTCTCAAATTGTTGTGTCCAGCAAGGATAATTGTGGCAAACTAACAAGCAAAGACTCAAATTACACAAGACGCTCCAAGTAAAACACATATCATGTGGTGAATAAAAATATAGCTCCGAGTATAGGAGCATGTGGAAAAAACCAGTTGTCCGGTGTGCAATGCTTCTCGACACAAGAAGGCTGGAAAGAAATCTTCCCAGAAAGTTGTATGGTACCAACCAATCAATCCCCTTCTGCAACGATATTTCGTAGATCTTAAGGAAGCAAAACTCATGCGCTGGCACACAGAGATGGTGAAGCCCGACGATGGAGATGACCCGAAGCAGAGACACCTCGCGAACGCAAGCCAGTCGAGAGCGTTCAACGCCGAATATCGATATTTTGCAGTTGATACAAATAACATTGTGCTTGACGCGTGTACCGATGGCATGAATCTGTTTCGCAACCAGAACACCACCCATAGCACATGTCCCGTGTTTGTATATGTTTAAGGAATTTGGTAAATCTGCATCATAGTAGTTAAGATCCACACGATCATGTCCCCGGACATGATTTTTAAATGCTACGCAATCTTGCGTGCTATTTTGTCTAACCCAAAATAACCTCTTACTTGCCTACTATTATACCCTTGCCAATATATTTGGCAATGTGATGTTGTGACCAATAGATTATTTTACTCGTCATTGAGATGTTGTGATCTATAGCTTATTTTGCATTCCCAACCATTACAAAATAATTACATTGTTGGCATATTTTATTCTACTTCGGTTTGTGGACAACTTTGAAAACATAGTCCTCAAATATCTAGAGTCACCATCATGTGAGGGCTTGCTAAATGAATAGAAATAAATTTCATATTTTAAATATTTATTATTTCTCATGTCGAAGAACCGGGTGGATTCTAGTAAAAAATATAGGATGGAAAGATTTCTAAAATATTCTAGTGATGGATGGCTTGTTAATTTTTTGTAAATGCTTAATAAATTAATTTCAAACATGAAGAAGAAAGGTAACTCATTGGTGCACTTGAGCTAATAGACGAATTGGCTCTTGACATACTCCATGATGTCATCCCTTGTAGTTATTTTCTTCGGTGGCACTTTTGCTGCGTACTCGAGCAGGTTTTTTTTGTGGATGGGCGAACAAATTCTTAGTATTTTTTCATTTCTAAAAATTAGACTCTTCCTTTTTTTACTACTGAATTGGACTCTTCTTTTTTTGACGGTGACTGGACACTTCATAAATTGGCTGACGTATATTTTTTTTTGCAATGCCTACGTAATCCTACATGTTTGATTAATTTACTGGGAAGCTAGTTTTTGGTTGGAGGGTCGGTATGGTCGGTCTGTTTTGGACTCGTCTTCTTTTTTACTGCTGAATTGGACCCTTCTTCTTTTGACCGTAATTAGACACTTCATAAATTGGCTGCTGTACTGTCTTTTCTTTTGCAGTACCTACGTAAGCCTATATGCTTCATAAATAATTTAATCTTCACCCAAGGTAATCTTATGATCATTTCATAAATAAATTATATTTGAAATACAAATAGTTACGTTCATATTGATTCACTGCGTAAACTTTGGCATGCGAAAAAATTGGTCATAAGAGAAGAAAAATTGCATTTTATGTACATTTTACACCATGTTTGGACATTTATAATTTATGTAACGTAATTTTTTATGGATATTATTTTTTTCTTACTTTCTCCTTTTACGTCTGAAATCAGATAAAATTGACGGAACATAAAATTACGGTCCATTTATGTTAAAATAGATGGGAGGGGGGGGGGGACTATTCCTCACCGAGCTTGATGAATAGTTGATATATATTAATAATATTGTAGATAGATGTGGTGTATGTAACTGTCCACCTTAACATTATTACATATCCACCCTAAAGTACCATGTCCTTTTCATCAGGTCACCCTCGATCACATTAGGCCACACACTATGCTATTAACATCCGAACCATCAATGTAGTACAAGAGTTGCACAGAAGGTTGATGGAAAGCATGCGCCTTATCTATTTTCTTATAAGGTGTGAGGAGGTGATGTCAGTTTCTGAGCACTAGCTATTGAAACTTTGGATTCTATTGCCTGAGCCATCAACGCGTCGTATTGAACCTGAGGGACTAGTAACATATGGTTCTTTCATTTTTCATGCAGGTCAGTGACTATATTAATAAAAACTATGATCCCTCGAACATAAATAAAAAATTCCACATGAACATGTCAGCTAGCTGAAGCAAATGTACGGTATTGCAAATTAATTGATATGAGATGTCAGAGGGATAGAAAGCTAGCTAACTAATAAGCTAGTTAATAGACCAGCTGCCAACCATCGTCTTTCATTACTAAGCATATATATCAAACTATAGCAACACCGAGTACTGGTCTACTCCATAGGAGCGTGACATGTGGTATCTATCGTCTCGTGCAAATCCTGTAGCTGGGTCAAGGTTTGTGGCTTTTTGAGCGCATTCAATCGATCAGCCGCGACGTCCACAGTGCTGGCTTGCCCACAAATAAAAACGATAGGTTCTATTAAGTTGTCGCAACCACACACGCTAGCGAAAATTGTGTATAGTAATCACATCGCACTTAGTTCAAAACATAAATCATGTTCCTTAAGTGCAAATGTGGGCACGGGTTTATTTCAAGTAAACTGCTGATTATTGGAAATCCCGCTGGCACTCGAGAAATTGTGCCACCATTAAAAATAATTACAATAAATGTAATTTGAATATTTTTCTCATGTTTAATATCTTTTCTATGTATGAATTCATGTATTTTAACACTTGGCTGGTAGAAGGAGCATGATATACCTTGGTGACATCAAACTTCCCAGGATCCAACAAATATAAGTTCAAGAAAAAGTACGGCCTTAACCATATTCGCGTGGTTCGAGCGTAGTTTCTAATAGCATGCTAAGCCTCTGGTCGCAGTTGTAGGGTTCTAAGCCCCATTTACGTTTTCAACATAAACCGATAAAAATGAAAAAAAAAAATAAACATACAATCATGCATCAATTTACCATATACTTGAAAATTGACATATATCAACTAGCATCCAGACAAATAAACATTAGAAAGACATTTTATAGTTTAAACAGTATATAATATGGACATAGTGCATTTAAGTATAATATAGAGGAAAGTCATGATGCAAAGAACAACCTCATATCTTGTCTAGGTCCACTAGCTACTACAGAGAAGAAGGATTTTCAGGAAGGATAGGATTTTTGTGTTTCGCCCCGCTGGATTTCGGTTTTGGACCCAGAAAATTTCAGCTGACGCGGAGGGACAAATAGTGTAGTGCTAAATGGGGGCCAGATTTAGCGGTAGATGGCCTTTAGCTTTGTTGCTATTAGCGTGACAAACCTTTTGAACTTCAAATACTCCTCTCTGGCGGATGTACCGGCCCCATAGCGTGCTATTTAAGACAGTGGTTCCAAGACACACACATCATGTGGTTTGAGACACAAACGTCCTCCAACTTTAGCTGGAACACCCTGTTTTTGTACGTCTTGTATGACACATCGATGTGGACGAAGGAGAACTCGTCTCGCCTCACTTGTGCCGAGCAAAACGAGGGCTCTGCCAGGCATTTGAGCGGTCAAGTGAGGCAAGTTGAAGATATACACCCCTTTGGTTCTCCTGTGAAGCCAGTCTTCCCTAGAAGGCAAGATCAGAATTCCCGCATGGTATCCAGGAGAACAATAACCTGGCATGCAAGGAAGAGCTGCAAGGAAATGTTCCCTTGGGAAAGAACACCCCATCTAGCTACTCACAACGTCCCATACTATAATATGTTGTTTTAGCTTGAATTGAACTGCAAAAACATCTTATAATAGGGAGCCAAGGTAGTACTTACTAACCAGGACTAAGCTACCTTAAGGAACCACCGAACAAGCATCAAAACAAAGTAAAACTTGAGTTAGATACTGGCCACAGAACAAGATATCATTTGTTGTTGAAATTCCGATGCACTGCCTAACGTTAGGGTGGGCCGTCATTGTGAAGCCTTGGCAACTTCTTCCAGCAGTCCGCCTAGATTGGCTGCTGGCTGGCCGGCGAGCTCCCGACCTCCAAGAAGGCTGGAGCCTGCTCCAGTCATCCTTGGTCGGCGAGCCATGGAAGGCCTCCATGGGCTGCCCCCTATGGCAGGCACTCCACATATGGTATGGGTGATGTTGTTGGGCTCCTACGTGAAGGTCAGGGGGAGTCTCCGCGAAAATATATTGTGGAGCATAGGCTCATGGACACCCTCTTGTCTAGCCATCCAATTCTGTATCGCGATTCGTACAAATATTTGTTTTTGATATCATGCACGGGGTAGCGAGCCAGCATTGCATCATCGGCCCGGACCCCGCTGGAACCCATGTTGCTTTTTTCTCATATATGGGATGGTACTATCTAATACTAGATCTGCTTGCTCCTGTCCCAGAGATGTCCTTTGCTAGCTAATTATATCAATTTGCTCTTGCTGCCACTTCAACATGCGTTCCAACTCCTCGTTCTTTTTCTTCGATCTTCTTAAGCCGGTCTGCATCCTGCTTCTTTTTTCACTGCGGCTTCTAGAAGTGTCGTTCCACTCCGAAAACCCCTAAACCCGCCGAACAACGCCTTTGCCTCATGTTCGTCCTCCATGTTCAGGATTCTTTAGGGCGCGTGTAAGCTCATCGTTCTCTCTAGGGCTGGAACAAACCCTTTCGAGAAGCTTCTATTGTTTCAAGTAAAGCATCCGAGGCTGTTTTAAGATCCGCCTTTTCAATAATCCCCCATGTCACCGGGTCCAACTGTCTCCCATGCACATAAAACCAATTCTTGGACCTATGAGGCCAATCCGCTGTAGCTGGAATGACCCCTTTAGAAAGCATCTTGGCCTCAGCTTCTTCCCACTTAGGCAAGGCTCTCTTGTAGCCACTTGTCCCCGGAACATGGTGATACTCTTGTTTCGCATCACTTATCTTATTTTTCTCGACCTTTCCAGAGCTTCATCCGATTCCTTGTATACTTCACAAATTCGTCCCAGTGATCTTTTATCTTCTGTAGTGCTCCAGTAATATATGGAGTTAATAGAAGACATACCAGTCTATTATATTTCTTATACTATGTGGACAAACGTAAAGACTATGTTGACAAACGGGGAGACCACCTTAAATTTATTTCACGTAGACTGTGCTTCTCAAAGGTCACCCTCAATCTCACTAGACGACTAGCTACGGTTTTTACATTGGGACCATCTGTGTAGTAGAAGAGTAGCACAGAGGGTGGACTAAAAGCATGCGTCTTGTCTATTCTCTCGTTGATGTGAGGATGTGATGTCATTTTCTTACTACTAGCAAAAGCTATCGTGTAGTATAAGTTTGGATTGGATTGGCCGAGCAATCGGTTAACAGCAATGCCACTGATGGACTACTGACATATGTATTTGCCATCGTCGTGCGTGCCGCTGAGAGTAGTTGCCAGCCTTTGGTTGTCCTTAAGTTGCTATCGATCAAAGGAATCAGATAAAAATTAAGGAACACTTCAATCCCTTAAACATCCGACAAAAAGGCCACATAAACACGGCAGTTAGCTTAAGCCAGCGTAGTTAGGTTGGGATTATTTATGAACTAATACAGTACTGCATATTAATTGTTATCTGATGAGAAGATGTACAGGACATCAAGATCTAGCTAGCTGGCTAACTAAGCTAGTTAAGAATGTACTCCCTCCGTCCCATAATATAAGTGTTTTTTGGCTTTGTGCATCAAGAGATCCAGAGGGAGGGCGTTTTCCTCTTTTTCGAAAACTAAATAAGTGTTTTTGACACTAAAAACACTTTTGTATTATGGAACGGAGGGAGTAACTGACAACCATCGTCATTCCCAACTAAACCGCACAACATATGTATCAAACTGCAGCAACACCGAGTCATGCTCCATAGGAGCGTGACATGAAGTATTTGTCGTCACATCCAAATCCTGTAGTTGGGTCGAGGATTTTGGTTTTGTGTGTGCTTTCCATCGATCGACATGAACATCCACACTACCGATAGCTTATAAAGCCTCTGCAACCAGATACACTAGCAGAAAAAAGTTCTGAACTACAAAAAAAATCAATTTTTGTGCTTCTTAGGTTTTTCAATTTTTTTTGGCAGCTAAATTGATTGTCTCACAAGAGATTAAAACATCTGCCTAGAAAACCATCGATTCATCAATCTAATTACCAAGCTTAAATCAACATAGTAAGTCTAGTAGATAACTTCACTCATAAGTTTGGGTGAAGTGTAAGTCAGACTATATATAAAAATACGAGTGTGCAGCTCCAATGTCCGTATTTAAAAATAGGATTCCCATTTAAGGTGTGAAACTTCACTATAAATGACTCTAATTTGAGCAAGGTTCAAGAGGAAAAAAACATTACCGAACATTAGTAGTTAAAATTTGTCGAATTGAAGCAATCAATTGGGTTAGGCGGAACTTTATATGGTCGACATCATACCGTAGACATCACCACATAAGGTCAAATTCCCTGCAAAAATAACCTACGACATAAAAATGATTGACTCGTGTATATGAACAAAGTTCGTATACCCGACCAAGAAAATAAAATAAAATAAAAAATAGGTTGCTATAGATGATGATAAGTTAGGGAACTTGGAAGGCAATCAAATGAAATTATAAAGCGAATAATCTGTTAGAAAATAACCTGTTTACCACAGATGTTGAAAATAAGAAAAATGGGATTAATTTTTTTCCATGAAACAAACCATTGTACGACAAGCTGCCGTCGTACCATAAGCCATATTTGACTTCGGAAGTTTACCGCGTAATATTGTTGCTATCTGGTAAGAGCGCTGATATGAGCATGAGCAGTCGTACCACACGTCATCTTGGAAAATTGACCCTTTTCTTAGTCAGCACTAACATTTGCTACGAGCGCTCGTAAGAGCTCAGGCGCTCAAACCGTGCATCGTCGATCGTCCTAAATAGGTACTCGTGGGTGGCTGCTTGCGCGTACGGTACCTTTAGCCATGTTAATTTCTGGGACCTTCTGTTGGTCGCGGCGACGAGACAACATGACGCATGGTACTACCGTAATGGTCGTTCCAATTGTACCATATTCCATATTATCTCCTGGAGCTCCCTTCCGGCTGTCCTGAAAGGTTGGAACAATGGAGATGGAGTCTTGGAACATCCACCAAATGCTTCTTGATGTGGATGGCGGCAGGACGTGGTTTGATGAGAATGATACATATTATAGATGAGATGATGGTAGTCGCTAGGGTTGGTGGTCTATATATTAGAACTCTCCTTATGGCACCTCCAATTATGTAGAATCTCTCCTTTTATCAAGGTGCTCTAGGTTTGTCCAGACCTCATATGACCAACAGTACATACCTTTGGCTGATCACAATGGGAGTATCATAGCTACTATCATGCATGCCAACTAGGCGTTTTTCAGAGAAAGCACACAACTAAAAGAAGAAACAGATTATTAAGTATCATAATATGATATTCTATCATATTATACCATGTATTGTCGAGGTGGTATCATATACTACATATGCCTGATACTCATATGTGATACTTCCCATTACGACCAGGCTTCGATAAAACGGTCGTCACTTCTTCATACGAACCCGAAATATGATGTTCTCCGGCTCGCTGAAATCGTATGAATGATGCTAATGCATGTATAATAATTAGTTATTGATTTTGAGGACTTTGCAAAAATATGACTTCTTCACTACACAAAATGCCTAAGTTTGGTGACTAAATGTCCTCTGTTTTGATTCTTTTCATCGTGTTAAGCTCATGGTAGTTCAACATCACCTATAAAACACACAAAGGCAAAGAAAATTAATAATACCTAACAAAGAATAAAGACTATGCAACCTAACAAAGGGAGTATAAATAATTGCACTTGGACATCTTTTCCCAATTTGATAGTGTGTAGGTTCTAGTTAAAGGAAACATCTTTTTTTGTGGAGAATGAAACCACACTCAGTGTAATAATAGGACTTCATATTCGGTCAAATTATTTCTTAATACGGTGAATCAATGTTGAATTCTTTCATTAGATTGACATGAATGAAAACACATGAAATAATAATTGTGAAAAAAGGGATTTGTCTTTCATTCGTGGAGATTGCCTCATTTTTATATTGTAAATTTGAATTAATTAGTAAAATACTAATTATCAATAGTGTTGAGTTATATGTTTTTTGGTCAGCTATCCTTAGGATTCACCATATTATGTACTTTAGCAATAAATGACAATGGTGGAAATCTTAGAAACTATGGTTTAGCATTCTTACTCGTAACCCTCTAGATATGGTACTCTTAATGGGTGATGGTAATATATAACAACCCAAATATTTCATCTCAATATCTTTATCTTACTTGTTGACTAATGGTTACATTAATACCTGCTCATCGATTATCATAGATAACAAACTGAGTAGTTTCTTTCTATTTGATGGTATGCATAAACTCACCCACCGGAAATATTAAGTCAAGTGATTGGTCAGAAGTAAAACTTCTATATCTTAGTACAGACTTATTGAGTAAAGCTATAAATATCAAAATACCAACTCAGTATCCTTGGATTCATTATAAAATATATTTTTATATTTTTCATATTTGATTTTGTTACATATTTAAAAACTAGTTAGACATAGAAACATGTAATTTTTTAAACTAAATCAAACCATAGTGTATTCATAATAGAAGGAGTGGTTAATTGACTAGCCAAGTAGGTATATAACAAATGTGACATCTATTTGTTCAGGACATGTGTCGAAGGAAATATCTTCGATAAAAACACATAACTTTCTCTTTAACAAAACTTAGGAAGATCGCCATCAACTGTATTTGTATATGTTATGAATTTTCACTAGTTTAAGGACTGTTTTGCGAACGCCTGTCTTGTCGGGAGGGGGGCATCTTGTGAGCACTAACGACTGACCATATGTTATCGGAAACCTGTCGATCCACATACATTAGTCACTCACGAGTTGAACCTATAGTTGCTGGTGCCTCCATCATCCTGAGCCCATCCTAACCGACGAGTCTTTGGAACAAGCGCCTGCCCTTAGTCGTTGGTGATGGAAGAAATGAAATGACACATCCTATAACTATAGCATCAACAACCGAACTATATGTTTATTCTGCATCACAGGATTATAAAATCAAGTGCTTACATATTATGAATATTCAATCATGTTCGCTAATTTATATCTCTATCTCTATTATATTTACATGTTGCATCAAAGAAGGGACCAAGGCGACTAGGAATTAAAGCAAAATCAATGCCAAATCGTATACTTGGAATTAAAATTTTATCAATAATATTACATCATGAATAAATGAAGAAATGGAAGATGGTGAGCTAATGGACACCCCTTCTGGTGCATGCAGGAGGGGCCACGAATCACAAGGACGAGGCCAGATGGATCCTCCGAGCAAACTAGTATATGAACTATTATGGTACTGCATATTAAATATATAGATCTAATGTCGAGATAACACTTTAGGACAATTATGTATATCTAATGGTTACAATTGTTCAAGTAAAGATAGGCCGACTAGATGAAAGGATATATGTTATCACCAAATAATTCTCATATACTCTTACCATTTCCCGAGTATCCGATATTCTCCTTGGGTGACATTTCTCATACATATTCATCACTACAAGAAAACCTCTAGTTGTTTGATCAATTGATTATACTTCCATAACTAAATAAAATTGAAGCTCTTTGTGCTCAAACATTTCTTGATTCTCCAAACCCCAACTAACCTCTTGATGAACTAGATGCATGTTGACTATTTATTGAGTAGATTAATAGAAATGTTGATTTTCCTATTGTATTATTCTTGGTACGAAACTAGCTTAGTAAGAGAATAAACATATTTAATTTTTCATCGAATACATGATAGGGCTTGGGATATATCATTTGAATTACATATTTGTTGTTCACATGCAATCCATGTGTCGGTATTAAATGATACACATACGCACTTCTAAAATTAATATTTATTAGCCAAGATGAACAATTCGAGGCTTCTTGTTCGTAGCAGAAGATTTTTTTGTCGTGGGTACTTCATGTAGTCTTGGAGCTTGTAGTCACCAAAGAATAATCACTATTGTATTTTCTTACTTTGGCAGGATACATCAAGGCTGCTTTGTGCCCATTTGACAAGGTGCAATGAATTTACCTTATTCAAAGTCCCTACTGTGAATCTATGACGTTCATGAAAGGTTAGGTTGCCTTCGACAATGAATAATTGCACTTGTACATGTTTGCTTTATTTAAGATTGTATAAATTTAAAATAAAAAGGGTATTATTGTAACCTAAGAAAGAAACTTGAAAGTCACTGTTATAACTAGAAACTCGAGCTTAATTATGTCTTAATGTGGTGAACAAAATATGATTGTTTTATTAACATTTATTTACATGAAAAAATTTGTTTTCATTCGATGCATCATCCAATTTTTGTATTTAGATTTTCTAAAACATAGTGAAAGTCCAATAAGGATTTCAGTATAGCTGGCTTATTATTTCCTACTCACAATGGTATCATGTTAGTATATTTTTTCAGTATGAATCTAACAATATTTTTTTTAAATCTCTAAGATTAGCAAAAACTGTGTGTCGCATGATAATTTATATCGCTATATTTTATTTTGTGTTGTGTATTTTTTTTCTCAAGTTGTATTAATTCAAAGAGAGGAGATTGTTTATCCAATAATACTAACTAAATAAAATAAAATTTATCACTAAATTTATTTCACTTGCTTACAATATTTCTCTTAAATACGAGTGTTGTATTCGATGATAGTATAGTCCACTTTGCGTTGAGTTAGTCACCTTCTCTAGAATCTTGTTTCATTTAGGGGGATACCTTGGTACTACGAAAGTGAGTAGTATGCCTTGTCAGAAAAATAGGTAATTTGTTCTCTACATCATTGAAACGCAGTGAACTTCTGAGGTACAATCCTACAATGATTTACATTAGCGAGGAGTTGATAAGATTGCATGCGATGGCCTTAAGCAATAAAGGACTAAGACAGAAGCCTTGGAAATATTGGTTCATCTTCTAACATCTAGCGACCTAGCTATGGTACTCTTAAAGGTTGATCATAATATATAACAACCAAAACGTATCATCTCACCTATTTATGTTTATGTTGATAAATGGTTACGATACTACATGCTGGTCGATTATGATAGGCAACCAAAAAAATACTCGTATTAATAGTTTCTTTTTCTTTGATGTTATGCGTAGATATCACTAGCAACATACCATCTTTTATCGGATACCACTCAATCCACATAAGATTAGTTACTGACGAATTGAATTTATCCTAACCGACAAGTCTTTGGGCCAAGTGCCAGCCTTTAGTCAATGTTTTTTCCAAGAAAAGAAATGTTATATCCTATGTTGTAGCATCTCAAGCGGCCGAATTATATGTGTATTTTACATCATATCCTCATATATATATTATGAATATTCAATCAGGTTTTCTAATTTATATCTCTATTTCTGTTATATTTACATATTGCAAAGAAGGGGATAGGACGACTAAAATTTAAATCAAAACTAGTGCAAAATGATATACTCAGAGTTGAAATTTGATCAAAATATACATTATGAATAAATTAAGCAATGGAAGATGCTAAGAAGATGGACACTCATTCCCGGTGCATGCAAGAAGGTGCATGCGCCACAGGAGGCCAGGTTGGTCCTCCAAGCGAACATATTTCTGTTGGATTTTTTAATCAACTAGCATGGGAGTGCATATTTATTTTATAGAGCTAATGTCTAGATAATACTCTAGAAAAATTATGTAGATCTAATTCTTAAGATTGGTCAACCAAAGACGGGCGAACAAAATGAGAGCCCGGATGTTATCAACCAAAGCTTTCTCATATTGTATTCTTCCTACCCTTCCCCGAGTTTCGAATATTCTTCTTGAGTTACATTTCTCCAACATAGTCATCACCTTAATCAACACTAGTTATTTTGAAATTATTAACCTTTCACCACTACATAAATTGAAGCTCTTAGTGCTAAAACTTTTGTTGATTCTCCGAACCCAAATACACTCTTGTTTCCTATTGTATTGTTCTTTTTATAAACTAGGTTGACCAAGATCATAAAATGATTTAATTTCTCACCAAATATATTATTGGGCTTAAGAAAGATGGTTTGAATGAACTATTTGCTGTTTCACAAGCAATCCACATATCATTATTATGCGTGATACACGTATGCTATTACAATGTTAATGTTTATGCCCCAACACGAACAGTCGAAGAGTTCTTGGTGGTAGCCGACGATTTTGTTGTTGTGGTTGCTTCATGGAGTCTTTGAGTTCGTAGTTGCTAAAGAATAACACCCTATTGTATGTTTTTTACTTTATTAGGATACATCCTGGCTGCTTTTTACCCATTTGAAAAAACATATAGATTTATCTTCTTTAGAGTCCCTATGGAGAAGGTAAGTTCTTCAGGAAAGGTTTTGTCACCTTCGGCAATGAATATTTGCACTTGTACATGTGTTGCTCCAGTAAAGTTTATTGCTTTCCTATCTTGTTCATATAGAGTGCATAATCTATCTATTGCATAGCTGATGCGGCCGCTCGGCTTTGATATTAATTGCCGTCAACTTTGTGGACAACGCCATCATTGCCGGCAAGCATGAGGTATTTGTCCTTCCTGTTGAGCATGGTGCAGCCGTAACCGAGCGCATCCCCTATCTTCCTCTGCACCAGGTTGGCCATTTCTGCGCTCGACACCTTCCCCTCCCTGACCGCATACGTGCTCACCCGCTCCAGAAACTGAACCGTGTAGCACATCCTAGGGTTGGCCAGGTAGTAGAGCGGGTCAAGGAATTTGAGCCCCCCTGCCGTGGTAGCGTAGAACATGGCCGTCTCGACAGTGATGCCGACGGGGACCACCTCGTCGCTGAGCTCCGCAAACAGCGGGCTGAACCGGAGTAGGTACGGCTCCCGACATGTGGTTCCCTCGGGGCAGACGACGACGTGGTCTCCAAGGTCCAGGAGGTGGGTCATGGTGTTTCCGTCGATGACGCGGTCCCGTGCCAGATGCACCGTGCGGCCGATCGGCGAGATGAGATCCGAGAGGCGGCTTAGGCTATAGGACACGGCACGCACCGGTCGGTCCAGCGCCACTGAGACATACACCGGGTCGATAAGCGTGCGGTGGTTGCACACGTACAGCTGCCCCCGCCGACGTCCTCGGTTGTCATCAGCGCCCAGCAACGTCGGCTGCTCGCCGGCCTTGAGACGCCAAGACATGCCGGTTGCCGCTAGGATCATCGTGGCATACCGATATGGCATGGTGAGTGTGACCGCCAGGCGGGTGGCCCCAAGGGCGACGCCGAGGGGCAACCACATGAACATGGCCACCGTGCTGCCTGCCGTTGGCCGGAATGCGAGGCGGCCGTCGTGGAACACCATGGCCTTGGGGTACTGGTTCCGGGGCAGTGCCTGCCATGCTGCTATGTCGTCCCGTGTCTGGATGTAGACCTTCTACTCGTACAGAGAGAGGAGAGTAAATGTGTCACAGGTTTGGCATGGTTATATAAGCAATATCATACGCTCATAAAAGTTCAAGAACCCATTGCCATGGAATGAGTAAAAAAATAGGAAACACCTAGTCACTGAACAAAAAAATATGTAATGGTTGAACTGTAAATTGGAAATAAGTGAAAAAAATTCAGAAACTTCTTAATTTTTCGAAGGGCCAGCCGTGCGTGATTTAAAGTCGGCCGTCGTTATTTTGTACCAAGAGAAGTTCATATCACTAAGGACTACCTTGCAACAGCGTGAGAGAGGATGCTGGAAAAACTCGATCGAGCCAGAGAATCCTACAGCATCATCACCATCCTGCATGATCTTCTGCTGCTCATCCAACATACCCTCATCTCCATCGTCCATTAGACCGGTGTAGAATCCCCAGAGCACCTTCATCTCCTTCCCAACGACTGCCTCCGCGCCAAGGTATTCCCTGAGGAAACCCTCTACTATCACCCTTGGCAACTTCCTAGTCACGCACACCCTCCGCCCGCCTGCGGCACCACTCGTCCTCATCGTCTCAAAGGTTTCCGCGGCCACGTCCTCCATGAGCCACTTGGGCAGCACTGCACAGCCAACTAGGAACTGGCTCGGACGCAACCCACAGAAGGCCACCATAGCCATCAACCTCACGGCCACGTCACTGTCGCCACCCATGCATAAGATGATTGGGTAGAGAAGGAGTAGTACGAGGCCTCGTAGGTACCCTCCGGCCTCCAGTGCCACGAGCATGAAATAGGAGAAGGGGAATGACGACGACGGCAGGAGGAGCCCGGCATCGACATCGACGATGAGGGTTCTCCCGGCGGCAAGCTTCTGTGTCATGCAAGGATGGGTAGCAGTGACTTGGTTGGTGATCGGAGGCCTAGTCCCGTGGAGGGATGAGTAGAGTCTCTGCCAGAGCTTCTGCCTCTTGGCCATGCTGGATATATGCGCTTGCTTGTTGCACCGATACAATAAGCTGCACCTAGCATATATCGGATGAGGACACTAACTACTAACTACTTCTTTTGCACCTTCGGTTCATGAAGGCAACACTTGAACACCCAGTGCTAGCAGTTTGCCAAGTGCAAACACGACCTATCACGAGTACAATTTTTTACATTCCTCAAATAAATCTTTGCCGACTGTTTTTTCTTAGTTGAGTGCCTTTTTCTATTGTTCTGGGTCAACACTTCTCTTTGCCTTCTTTTGCACCTCTGTTTCCATTTTCTTCTCGCCTTTCCCTTGTTACTTTTTTTTGTACATTATTAGTTTTTTTTTCCTTTTATGCTCTGTCTTTTTGCACATTATTTATATTTTCTTATTGACTTACCCCTTCCCTATTTCTGTTATTGGCTTTAAGAGATTTTCTAGGCATTAGAAATCTAGTAGATAAAAATAATTTTTTAACTAAAACAAGTGCGTAGAAAATTTGAAAATATTGGGTTGGCAAATCATATTTGTGTTGTGCAGTCCGTTCTTATGACTTATACAACAAAAGGAATGGAATTTCAAACATGAAGTTGCCAAGACTCGGCCCCGGACATTGAGTTTGTTAGTTTTTATTACAAAAATGGAAACGTAGTCCGAAAATCATGAAAATTTGCATGGTGTCCTCATATGACACCTACATATGTTGCAGTAAAAATTTGATATGGTTGCGCAAAAGTTATGACATACACAACTTAGAAACCGTAATAACTCCTAGGAAGAAACATGGTTTCGATAGGCATCACCCAAAGAAGGGGATGCCACCACTTCTTCACCTGTTGGGCTTTAATTGTTGTCCTGAATATACAACATTACAAGATCAATGTCGAATTTTGGCATATTTCACGGTTTGTATGGTATATTGAAGTCATCAAGTGTATTTCTAGGCATTTAGTGCACATAATAAAATTTTGAATAGCAAGCGCATGAAAGGGTTGGCAAAATTGGGTTGAAAAACCTAAATGTATTGTTGAGTCTATGCTTAGGCGTTATTCAAGAAAGGAATTTCAAACTTGAGGATGCCAAAACTTGACCACAAATATGGTTTTTTTAATGCCAAAAAATGCAAACGAATTCTTAAAAAGTTGAAACTTGATATGATGCCATCACATGAAATCTGGAGTACCGAGTATGTAGTAAAAAATTGAGAAGGTTTTGCAAATCTGGATGATAAGTGGTTATGAGAGGGAACGTTCCAGGTTTGAAGGTGTTGCGAGTGATGCTTCATCCGTTGGCATTGAAGTGTTGTATACCATCTCTTTGGCATCTTTTGGGTTCTTAACTATATATATCACCACATATACATGATGATAAAAATTAACTACTAGAATACATAAATGTTATAGACAACTATCTAAGAAATACATATGCGTAGCTTAGAATTGATATCCTCTACTTAGGGCGATTTTCCTGCGGTGCTCCACCAACTCTCTCATGCAAATTGACTTCCAAACATCGTGGGAGATCTCCGCCTGCTATGCCTCCTAGAGCATGACGTGCCGAGCGGCGGTTTCCTGGCACGCGTACGCGGTCGGTGTGGCCATGTAAGAAGGCACCCACCGGAGCTCTTCGTTAGTGGCACGCTGTACCCGATCCTGCCATCTCCATTCATAGATTAGTAGAATCAAGCCTTTCACCATCATGGCGTCCGATCAGCGTCTTTGTTCACTTACTGCGCATGCGCCTATTGTCAAAGTGTCGGTGTACTAGAGTATAGGTACCCTAGTACCCCGACTTGTGCACGGGCAGTAGCAGCCTCCCGTGGTCTGGCTCACCACGTGCCCGCCAAAGACCACTCTGGACCCCTTTGAAGCCATTCAAGAACAAAGTATTCAAGTTAAGAGACAAGACCCCGGCAAGAGGAGCTTGCCGGGAAGGCCGCACCAGGCTCAAGGACATCTTTTCAGCACAAGACCCTGGCAAGAGGTGCTTGCCAGAAAGGCCAAAGAACGGCGCCTTAAGAAGAGATATCGCGGCGCATCATGCGCCCCGGCAGGACCCGGAGCAAACTTTCGGGTCCGGCAAGGTTGCGACCCCGCGGCAAGGTGCTTGCCGGGGGAAGCCTACACTGTGTGCCTGCGCTCCAGCTCATCGGGCCACGCATCGCCCTGGGGCCCTTTCAGGGGCACGTGGCAGATGGCTGTGCAGTCTGAGGGACACGCTGGCGAGCCGCGGTGACGAAGCCATCGCCGTGGCGAACGGAGACGCATGGACGGACGCTTTTGGGGGCGACGGCGATGGGCATTCAATGCCCTTGTCCCCCACCGTCAGAGTTAGGTGAAGACCACTGTTTATACACTGTTCATGCACTATTACAACTACCACCAAATTTACACTTTTGCCCTCCTCTACGTTGACACCTGTCGGTGACCCCTTTGAACTATAATAGGAGGCCCATGCACAACGTAGAGGTGGTTCGATCCCAGAAACTCGATCACTCCTACGCTCGGTGTAGCTAGCACTGTAGATCTTCAAGCTCCCGAGCCCAAGAACTCAATACAACCAAAGCAGGAGTAGGGTTTTACGCGTCCGCGCGGCCCGAACCTGGGTAAACTGCCCGCGTGTGCTCCTCGATCTGCTCTCCGTGCTCCCTCCGCTCCCTTACCGCAACGTAGAAGGGGCTCCGGTCCCATAGGTGTTCGCGGGTGGTCAGTTTCCCCGACATCTTTGGCGCGCCAGGTAGGGGGGCGTCGAGGTTGTGCGAACCTGATCCGGCGCTCACGCGGGCGCATTCTTCATCAACTCTTCCAGCTTCGTCAACTTCATTGACGACATCAGCATGCCTCCGAAGAAGAAGGCTTCGGAGGTCGGAGGCCCGTCTGCGTCGATCCCGCCACCACCAGAACCAACGGTTGGTGGGGTAGACGCTGGCGGAAGGGTGGACGCCGGTGAAGACACTCGCGGCGCCTCCAAGTCCAAAGACAAGACGGACGACCGGGCGAACTCCAAGACCTCGGCGTCCGTGCACGCACCACGTCCCTCTCAGGAGGTGCGGGACCAGCAGCGACGTGGTACCGGAGGTACCATACGCTTGCTGGGACGCGGACAAGCCGGCGGGTCGCGGGATGCTCAAGGCCAGCGCGCTGGTACGAGCAAGGCGCGGTCGCCGGGGCGGGACCCCGCTCCTTCTAACCCTGTTAGAAGTCCGAGCATATCCCGCTCCTCGCATCGCTCGCCACCGTTTCCCTCCTCTCCAGCAGAAGCTCTTGCTAGAGCCCAACTGCTCCTCGACTTCCCTCCAGCGGCAGACAAGGCCGAAGACTGGAGGGCTACAATCCAGAGCCTCATCGCCTTCGCCAACAGCGACACGCCGCAGCAGCCGGCAGCATCACGGCCGCGGCAAGTCGACCAAGCGAAGGTCGATGGAGACAAGACTGCCGGGGGTGCGACAACGGTGCACTCCCCGCCGCGGAAGCAGAAATCGCCACCCCACCGGATCAACGTCGACGACGACTCCACGGCGTCGTCAGATCCGCGGGCTCGCCGCGATCAGCGCCAAGTCCTTGACGACAGGCGACAAGAGGACGCTCGAACTCGCATCGAGCATCGAAGAGAAGCCCGAAGACAATCCGACCAGCGCGCTGGGACTGCTGTCGACATGCACGCGCCCGGTGAACCGGGTGACTTGCCGTACGCGGCAGGCTGCCCTGCGTTCACCCGAGAGCTGCGGCAAGTCCAGTGGCCCAGCATGAAGAACTTCAAGCCCGACGTACCCGAGAAGTACGACGGCAAGACGCACCCCTCGGATTTCCTCAGCATCTACACCATTGCGGTGCAGGCTTCCGGGGGACGCAACGAGAAGATCTTAGCCAACTACTTCCCGCTCGTGCTTAAGCCAAACGTCAGGTCTTGGCTTATGCACTTGCCGCAGAACTCCATCTCTTCTTCGGCGGATTTGTGCCACCAGTTTTTCGGCGCCTTCACGGGCGGCCACAAGCCCCACGGCCAGGAGAGCGATCTCCACATCCTTGCCCAGAAGGAGGGAGAGTCCCTGCGAAAGTATATCCAGAGGTTCAGCCGCGTTCAGCACAACATCCCCGATGTCCACCCTGCCGCGGTTATCAGCGCGTTCCACCAGAACGTGCGTAACCGCCGGATGAGGGAGGAGATGGCGATGACCAAGATCCGGGACGTCAGCGAGCTTTACGCTCTGGCTGACAAGTGTGCTCGTGCTGAAGAGGGGAGGAGGCTCCCCGGAGAGGATACTGGAGCAGGAGGAACAGACAGCGAGGATGCCGCCCCGGCAAGGAAAAACCGGCGGCGAAACAATAGAAAGAAGAAGAACAAGGAGGTACTGGTTGTCGAGAAGTCCGGCAAGGAGGCTCCCGCCAAGAAGACACAGGCTGGTGGCTCCGGCAAGGAGTCCGCCCCTGTAGCAGCAGCCGACAAGCAGGACGGCTCCGACAAGCAGTACTGTAAGATCCACCGCACCAAGGGCCATGATCTCCAGAACTGCAAGAGGGTAGAGTACCTCGTAGAGCAGCAGAAGGCTGAATACGAGCGACGCGACAAGGAGAAGGCCCAAGGAGGCGGAGGAGAGCCAAGCAAGAAGCGGCCGTTCAATGGCCGGGGAGGACGCCGCGGCAAGGCCAAGCAGCGGCAAGGTGACAGGCCTCCCCGGGGCCGCGACAAGGATGAGGACGAAGACGATGATGAGGACATGGAAGATGGAGATAACAGCGAGCAGGAGTTCCAGAAGGCCACAGAAGTCCTGTGTGTCGACGGAGGTGCCTCTCTGCACACTTCCCACCGCCAACTCAAGCAATGGGTGCGGGAAGTGAATGCAGCTGAGCCACCCGTCGAGTCACGCAGGCTGCTGAAATGGTCCGGCACGCCCATCATCTTCGACCTTGAGGACCACCCTGACTGCACAACTGCGGTCGGGTGTTTGCCGATGTTGGTTTCACCAACTATCCGCAACCTCAAGGTCACCAAGATGTTGGTTGACGGCGGGGCCGGCCTCAACTTGATCTCCTCCGCTGTGATCAAGAAACTACAGATCCCTGACAGCGAGCTCGAAGAAACCGGGTCGTTACAAGGGATCAACCCGGGAAGGAGCAAGCCGAAGGGAAAGATCACACTGCCAGTAACCTTTGGCGGAGAGCTTAACTTCAGGATGGAGAGGATCACGTTCGACGTTGCCGATATCCCATTGCCATACAATGGGATACTTGGCTGTCCTGCGCTCGCCAAGTTCATGGCGGCTTCCCACTACGCGTACAACATGCTCAAGATGCCGGGGCCGATAAGCGTTATCTCTGTCCCCGGCGACAAGAAGGATGCGCTTATCTGCGCCGACAAGATCTACCGGGATGCAGCAGCCACGGCAGACAGCAAGGCACTTGCCGCTGAAGCTCCCGGGGGGAAGACCAAGACCAAGTCCGGCAAGAGCTCTGGAGCCCACTCCGGCAAACGCACCTCCTCGGAGTGCTGCGCTGCAGTCGAGGACGCACCATCGAGCTCCACCGGCAAGTGTAAGAAAGGAATGGCAGCTCCACCGGCGACCAAGAAGGTGTCCGCCAAGGAGGACGGCACTGGTGGTACCTTCACCATCAGTGCTACGCTCGACCCCAAATAGGAAAGCGCGCTCGTTGCCTTCCTGCGGGCGAATGTCGACGTGTTCGCATGGCAACCGTCTGACATCCCCGGCGTTCCCAGGAAGGTAATTGAGCACAAGCTTGCTGTTTGTCCTCACGCGCGGCCCGTCAAGCAGAAGGTCAGGAAGCAAGCTGTGGAGCGCCAAGAGTTCATTGCCGAGGAGATAAGGAAGTTGGAAGCAGCCGGCCTGGTTAGAGGAGTACTCCATCCTACATGGTTGGCCAATCCAGTTGTCGTGCGAAAGGCTAATGGGAAATGGAGACTTTGTATAGACTTCACTGATGTGAATAAAGCTTGTCCCAAGGATCCTTTTCCCTTGCCGCGCATCGACCAGATTGTTGACTCCACGGCTGGATGTGAGTTGCTTTCATTTCTCGATGCATACTCAGGCTACCACCAAATATTCATGGCTGAGGAAGATGAAGAGAAGAGTGCATTCATTACTCCATGTGGCACATACTGCTTCATACGCATGCCCTTTGGATTGAAGAATGCAGGCTCAACATTTGCAAGGGTGGTACACACTGCTTTTGAGCCACAGATACACAGGAATGTAGAAGCTTACATGGATGATATAGTGGTCAAGAGCAAGAGCAAGGATACCTTGATTCAGGACCTAGAAGAAACCTTCGAGAATCTGCACAAGATACAACTCAAGCTGAACCCCGAGAAGTGCGTCTTCGGAGTCCCCTCCGGCAAGCATCTCGGGTTCTTCGTGTCCCAGAGGGGGATTGAAGCCAACCCCGACAAGATAAAAGCCATCGACCAGATTGAAGCCCCGAAACGCGTCAAGGACGTAAGGAGACTTGCTGGTTGTGTGGCTGCCCTTAGCAGGTTCATTTCAAAGTCTGCAGAACGCGCCCTACCTTTCTTCAAAATCTTGAAAAAGGCAGGTCCTATGAAATGGACTCCGGAAGCGGAGGCAGCGCTGCAGGACTTGAAAGGATACCTGTCCTCCACTCCGATACTTGTCGCACCTAGGCCACAAGAGAATTTGCTGCTGTACCTAGCGGCAACCAATCAAGTGGTTAGTGCTGCGTTAGTAGCGGAGAGGGAGGCAGATGAGGAACCCACATTCCCGGCAAGCGCATCCAGCGACAAGCAGGGGGCTTCCCCGACAAGCTCTGGCCCCGACAAGGACAAGTCTGCGCAGGAACAAGGAGAAGTGCGAAAGAAGATGGTGCAGCGCCCAGTTTATTTTGTAAGTTCCCTCTTGCAGGGGGCTAGATCAAGATACTCTGGGGTGCAGAAGTTGCTTTTCGGCCTCCTCATGGCCTCAAGAAAGCTGCGCCATTACTTCCAAGCACACGAGATAACAGTGGTCACTCGCTTTCCGTTGAAGAGGATATTGCAAAATCCAAAAGCAACAGGCAGAATCGTCGAGTGGGCGCTGGAACTGTCAAGCTTTGGGCTCAAGTTTGAGAGTACTTCAACCATACAGAGTAGAGCTTTGGAAGAATTCATAGCAGAATGGACCCCAACACCAGATGAAGAAGTTCCAGAGACAAGCATCCCCGTCCAAGAAACAAGAAAAGAGTGGATAATGTACTTCGATGGTGCCTTCTCGCTGCAAGGCGCCGGCGCTGGCGTGCTACTCATAGCGCCCACCGGAGAGCACCTCAAGTATGTTGTTCAAATGCACTTCCCCAAGGAGCAAGCGACGAACAATACTGCTGAGTATGAAGGTTTTGCTTGCCGGCCTCAGGATTTCGGCCGAACTTGGGATCAAGAAGTTGATTGTGCGGGGAGATTCACAATTGGTGGTCCGACAAGTAAACAAGAGTTACCAGAGTCCTCTGATGGAAACCTATGTCGATGAAGTGAGGAAGCTTGAAGAACACTTTGAAGGCCTGCAGATGGAGCATGTCCCAAGAGCTCAAAATGATATTGCTGACGGCCTGTCAAAGTGTGCTGCAATGAAGTTGCCTGTGGAACCAGGGACCTTCGTGCTCAAGTTAACTCAACCATCCGTTACACCATCAGTTGGACAAAGCAAGAAGAGGAAGTTGGTCTCCGGCGACTACTTGCCGGCGGATCTTCCTAAAGCCGCCGCCAAGATCCCCAAGATCAATAACCAAAATGCTGAGGAACAGTCTGCTCCTGCGGACCCGAGGGTCTGTACAGTTGAAGCAGGCGTTCCCGACAAGCCTTGCCCTGGCAGGCTTGCCGGGGAACCCTCAGCTCCGGCAGAGCCGCAGGTTCTTGCCGTAGAAGCTGAGGTTCCCGCAGCAGCCCTCATGCCTTTAGTCCTTGTTGTTGAGCCTCAGGCTCCAGCATGGGCACAGCAAATCGTCCGTTTTCTTCAAACTAGAGAACTTCCCGAAGAACCAGAAGAGATAGAAAGAATAACCAGACAGTCAAGTATGTACTAGTTCGTTGGCAACGAACTGTACAGAAGAAGACTCAACGGTGTCAGGTTGAAGTGCATTTCCCGGGAAGATGGACAGAGGCTGTTGGCAGAGATACACGGAGGCATATGTGGCCACCACATTGGCACAAGAGCACTTGCCGGGAAGGCATTCCGGCAAGGGTTCTTTTGGCCAGAAGCCCTCCAAGATGCAACTGCACAAGTAACCAAGTGTGAAGCGTGCCAGTTCCATGCCAAGCAAACACATCAGCTAGCTCAAGCTCTCTAGACGATCCCTTTGTCCTGGCCCTTCTCGGTCTGGGGGCTCGATATCCTCGGCCCCTTTCCCCGCGCCGTCGGGGGCTTTGAATACTTGTACGTTGCAATCGACAAGTTCACAAAGTGGCCAGAAGTGGAACCAGTGAGAAAGGTGACAGCACAATCAGCAGTGAGGTTCTTCAGGTCAATTGTTTGCCGTTTCGGAATCCTTAACAGGATCATCACCGACAACGGCACACAGTTCACAAGTCGCACCTTCATGCAATACGTCCAAGACCTTGGCGCCAAGGTCTGCTTTGCTTCTGTTGCTCACCCGAGGAGCAATGGTCAAGCAGAGAGGGCAAATGCTGAAGTGCTGCGCGGACTCAAGACAAGAACCTTCAACAGGCTGCACAAGTGCGGAAGAAACTGGATAGAGGAGTTGCCGGCGGCTCTTTGGTCAATCAGGACGACACCAAATCGAGCCACCGGACAAACACCCTTTGCTCTTGTCTATGGAGCAGAGGCAGTTCTCCCCACGGAACTCGTATACGGGTCTCCTCGAGTGCTCTCTTACGACGAGCTCGAGCAAGAGCAACTGCGGCAAGATGATGCATTGCTCCTCGAGGAGAACCGTCTCCAGGCCGCTGTACGAGCTGCTCGATATCAGCAAGCCTTGCGTCGCTATCACAGCCGCAAGGTCAGGGCCAGGAGTCTCGAGGAAGGCGACCTTGTTCTTCGGCGCGTTCAGTCCGCTAAGGACTCCAACAAGTTGACGCCGAAGTGGGAAGGCCCTTATCGGGTGAGACAAGTCACAAGGCCCGGCGCTGTCCGCCTTGAGACTGAAGAAGGTTTACCGGTGAGCAACTCCTGGAACATAGAGCATCTTCGCAAGTTTCACCCATAAGGCGCGGTTGCCGTGATCCGCTCCGGCAACCACCTTTTGTACAAGTCTTGCCGCTGTTGCATGTAAACCTTTGTACAAAGCCGGGCGCAGACCCCGTGCATCAGTAAAACTTCCGTGCTTCACAGTGTTTGTCATTTCATGCTTTTCTTTTTTTACTTGCATGCATCATCTGACACCTTGTGCAGCATGCATTCCCGGTAAGCAGTAACAAGCCGCAAGGCCCCATACTACTGTTTCCTCCTCTTTTCTTTCCTCTCTTAAGCAGAAGAAGTGTTCCTCGCGCACAAGTTTGCCGG
>LR738712.1:904413264-904429228 GCA_902687465.1 Secale cereale | reverse complement strand
AAATTCCAAATTTGAACATGAATTACATGGTGTATGAATACCATGATAAAAAAGTTAAACGTGAGATGACGAAGGATGTGTCATATTTCTTCCAATCTTGACGAGCTCCCTCTCAAAACTATGATCCCTCGCTAGCTTGAGATCGTTGTTTCCTAAAGGGTGTACATTACAATTATCTCCAAACCCTTACCACAGTATTTTGACATCATATCATCACACCATGTCAAGTTTCATGTTTATTCAGAGTTAATTAACATTCCAAGAACTAGGAATCCACTTTCTATTGACTCAATCGCACATAGAAAGTTTGTAACTAGTATGTAAAATAAACATCCCTTGAAATATAATCACTCTCCCCTCTTTCATCACTTTCCTCGCCATCCCCAAATTCAAAGTCCCTCCTACCTCGCCGCCCGCAAACCATCCTTCTTACCTCCTTCCTCACTGCCCCCAAACCTTCCCTCCATATATAGGAGCCATATATAGCCTCTAAATGTGAAACATCCTCTCCCACCCTGAAGAGCATGCTGGGGTGGTGGCAATAATGGCGGTGTCGGAGCTCATACACGGGAGGAGTCAGAGGGGGTGGCACACCCTACACAACAACACAACACCAATATTGTGGCACACAATCTGCCAGGAGAAAGCCATTCAGGGGACGGATAAACTGACGGTCTCCCGGCAGATAGAGCGACCACGAGAACAGCTGACGGGGATTACTTATCCCGACAGTTAAGCATTAATTCATGGCATGCCATGACCCATGTATTTGCCAGCGGTTTACTTTCTCCCAACATAATATAGTTGTAGCACAAAAACTAAAGTTACCGGCAAGGGAACTGCCGACATAGACATGTTTACCTGGCAGTTAGTATGACATCATGTTGATTTCACTAGTAAACTCTCATATGCAACATTACATGTAGGCCACATCCAATTTAATATGCAATCACAACAGAACACACAATTTATAAATAAATTAAATAAACATTACTGGTAGGTCACATCCAAAATCTAAACTCCATTCAATAAACTGAAACATACAAGATACATATACATGAAATGAAGATATAAAAAGCATTGTGCCACACAAATTAACAAAAGTACATAAGTTATAGGAAATTGTACCACACAACTGAAATAAGCATACAATAGCTTATGTGCCGAAAACCACACAAAATAAGCCCAGCAACTTGACAATATCTCTAGGTCCAACAAAGAAGGCATATAACATATACATTATCGTTCCACCAACTTTTAGGTTTCCCAAACCTTCACCTGGTGCAACTAGGTCTTCCAAACCCCTAGCAACCTGCAGATACTCGAAACGTCCAGCAACCTGCAACTGATAAGATGAATGAACATACAAAACAAATTTTATATTTTATAAATTACGACTAGAATCAGCTATTAATTACCTTTGTACTAAAACCTACAACATAATCAAGCGTGAAAAAATTAAGACTTATGCCCATGCCCAGCCTGTTGGATGCCTGGGTATCCATGGAGGTCCACGGGTAAAGAAATAAACAGAATGCAGAGCCATAACAAAGACAACCATTCACGACATAAGCTACTGGCACAAGCAGTATAATGAAGCTAAATTTGTCCAAACAATAGGTTGACTGGACCTAGGCATCTTGCTCCTTATCTTTCGCACTTAGCCTCCATTTGATCCTGTTGGAACCCCGATCGTAGGTCATACAGATCTAGCATGTAACATATCATATCACTTTGCGGCCTCACGAATGGTATCCCGCAGTTGCAGCCAATTACCTTGGGCGGGACCATTTGCGTCTTTTAGCTCACATATATGATTATGTCGCTAGCATCCACATGACAGAGAACCTGGGTCGACATGATTAGTTATAGATCAAGGTGGCACAAAGGTACCTGGACAGACATAGTTAATCCAGCAATGCATGTGTCTGCAGGGAGCGAGTGTAACAAGTTGTACCAAAGCTACAAGGACTATAGTAAACACCGCGAGACATTACCCCGTAGGGACACATAAGCAAAGCAGGATACATGTCAGTCAATTAATGTGTCCGGAGTAGTAGCGGACTAATAAGGCTCAGTGGAAGCACAAATAGGCATTTCCCTGTAAGGAAGGCTACCAAAGGCACATAAGTAGGTGTCGACCCCACACATAGCAATACATGTAACACGTACGCATAACATGCAAGTATGTGTTTTTCAACATGGAATCACAACATAACTCTACAAATCAAGTATAGATAAGGCTTGAAAAAGCCAGACATGACATGATATTATAAACAGAGGTCACATGACCCATCATACAAGCATACACGCAACAGAAGCACAAACATGTTTGAGTATAGACAACTACAAAAGAAAAAGTTCGAGAAGCCTAACCATCTGTAAGAGTGTCGATAGGAGCCAGACCTCTGTCTGGGATTCCCAAGCTACTCGGTCAATGTCAAATTCCACATGGAAATCCCTCTGCAAAAATATTATTAAGCAACCATGAGTACAAAGGTACTCAACAAGACTTACATCAGAACGACCTACATATGCATCAGTATCATCAAGACTTATACCAGAGCTATCATTTACTACAACTACCAATAAATTCTTTGTTGTGAGAGAGAGCACACGAGTCCACTATTCACCTCATCAATACACCACTATGGATTCTCCCCCATTAATTTCCCTACCCGAAGGCCATCCATAGCACTCACACTTATTTTGCGCACTTTAAAGTTTTGACTTTAAGTTGTCTATGAACATCATAAGTTTTCAAGTAGTCCAGATCCGAGGACGCGGCTATTCGAATAGTTTGATAACCCTCGAGGGGTGTACTTCTTTACACACATGTCCAGCACTTAGCACCTGTTTGTGAAATGTACTCGGGAGAGTTCAAACGAAAGCCGGCTTAGGTGTAGACCATGACTACGTTAACCACGCAAGATTTTAGTCCAGGTTCATCTCCTATTTGAGACAGAACCCGCAAGGATGTCCGGCCAAAGATTCCATTACGCCCCAAACGATGTGAACAGGTTCCCAAGCCAACCATTCGGGTGCCACTTGGTACTCCATGCCACTGCCTACCGTGTCATAGCCCACCCCTAAGGTCAGCACTACGCATGGCCCCCAGAGCACCAGAAACAAATTGCATTTCCTAGACAAAGTACAGGGCGATTAATAATTCAAGTGTGGTCATATTTCACGGTCCAATGTGTTGTACTAGCTGGTCTTGGATCACACACAAGGAACCCCGTTCTTCAGGCCAATCTAAATGGGACACCCATCATTTACTCCTATATGGTCTGTCATCAATACCTTTATCAAATCGGATACACATACTTAATTCTCAACATCCGAACATGAACACAACCATTCCGATTCATTACCCAGATGGATCAGACATGAAACAACTATAAGCAATAGCAAGCATGGCATGGATGAAGTCACTATATGGCTCAAGAAACTACTAATCATGCTAGGAAGGTTTAGCTATTTACGGTGACAATGAAAGGTCATGCAAAGGAATGGGTTCAACTACCGAAGCATGTAACCGTTAAACCGTTGTTGTCCTAATGCAATAAAAGGGAGCAGGAGCAAGAGAGTGGCATTGTATCAGAATGATCAAGGGGGTTTTCTTTCCTAGAACTTCTGAAGATAGTACTGCTCTTCACTAGTGTCAATGATCCCTACGTCGGAATAGTCTTCTGTTGAGAAGGAACAAATATCAATAAACAAAGGAGGAACCAAATTCAATTCATGGCAATGATGCAGATAGAAATACATGGTATCTCATATTAAGTTACTGAATTCATCTAATGCAATAGTTAGTCAAATTAATTGAAGTGGAACTCAAGCATATAGCAAATCCCAATCCAAAACCTATTATCAAAATTGCCCTAAATATTATTTGTACTAACTAGTGAAGTTAAATTACTCAAACATTCATGAATATGGCATAACAAATTCTTCATATTTTTCTAATCATTTTTCATATATAAATTATTTTCATTGGAATCACGATTTAATTTCTATGATTTCTGAAAAGTTTAAACATTTTATGTAATCTATTAACCCATCTCCAATTTATTAAAATCAGAAAGTTAGTTATGATGTCACCTTTTCATTAGCAAGGTAACATAGGTCAACAGGGTCAAACCTGACCAGTTGGCCCCATTGGTCAATGACCCACTTAATTAATAGTGGTTGGCAGTACTAATTAAGTGATTAAACTAATTAACCCGAGGGCGGGCCCCACATGTCAGTGACTTAGAACAGAGTCAAAATGTGTCAACGAGGGTAAAATTCGGTAGAGTTGACCAGTGGCTCATCACTGGTAAAGATAAACACGGTGGAGGGCGTTGGGTTTTATCCTCTCGCATCTACATGAAGCCCAGGCCTATGCGCCTCCTACGGAGCGAACCTGGCTATCTGGGTGGCCTGAAACACCGGGGCGTCGACCTTTATGGATACCGGAGCTCAAGTGATCTCGGGATCAGTGCTATTGTGGGGGTGGCGATGCGTTCTTGGCACCTACGAGCTCGTGCGGTGGAGCACTTTCGGCCTTAGTGTAATCAGTGGCTACGACAAGAAATCAAGCATGGGATCGAGGGAAAAAATGCAGGGGCTCACGGTGAGGTCGAGGAGCAGATCAACGGGCTCGGGGGGTGTTGGAGAGGGTGCACAACCACTGGTGATCTCGGCGGGCAAAGCTGGATGAGGGGGTCGAGGACAAGGCTGCTGGGCTTGTCCGGTCACGTAGCTCAGTGAGGGAAAAAGAGATGATGCGGCGAAGCTCATGGACAACTTGAGGGGGGCGATGGAAAGGCGGTAGTCACGGGGTTCATGACAGCGAGATCGCGTGGCTCTCGGCCATGGCGATCGGAATGCGATGGAGTGGGCAAGGGGGAAATGGTGTTGGAAATATGCCCTAGAGGCAATAATAAATTGGTTATTATTATATTTCCTTGTTCATGATAATGTTGGGGAACGTTGCATGGGAAACAAAAATTTTCCTACCGTTCACCAAGATCAATCTAGTAGATGCAACTACGAGAGGAGAGTGTGATCTACGTACCCTTGTAGATCGCTAAGCGGAAGCGTTATGAACGCGGATGATGGAGTCGTACTCGTCGCGATTCAGATCGCCGAAGACCTAGCACCGAAGCAACGGTGCCTCCGCGTTCTTCACACGTACGGCTCGGGGACGTCTCCTCCTTCTTGATCCAGCAAGGGGTGGAGGAGAGGTTGATGGAGAACCGGCAGCACGACGGCGTGGTGGTGATGGTGGAGAAGAACTCCAGCAGGGCTTCGCCTAAGCTCCGCGGGAGAGGAAGATATTACGGGAGAGGGAGGGCAGCACC
Source organism: Secale cereale (assembly GCA_902687465.1). Taxonomy (NCBI): domain Eukaryota; kingdom Viridiplantae; phylum Streptophyta; class Magnoliopsida; order Poales; family Poaceae; genus Secale; species Secale cereale. Next base: position 904,423,880 of record LR738712.1, on the reverse strand, counting down.
GAGGCACGAACTTGTATTGGCTGCCCTCCCTTTGCCTCACTATATATAGGGGGGGTGGAGAGGTGAGGGCGCCCTAGGGTTTCCCCCTAGGGGCCGGCGGCCAGGGCAAGGGGAGGGGGCGGCGGCCAGGGCAGGGGGGGGCGCCCAGGCCCTAGGGTTTCCCCCCTAGGTGCCTTGCCCCCCAAGGCCAAGGGGTGCGGCCAGCCCTATGGGGTCCCACCCCCTTAGCCGCATGAGGAGAGGGCCCAGGGGGGGCGCACAGCCCCTTGAGGGCTGTGGTGTTCCCCCTTGTGGCCCACTAGGCCCAGAACTACTTCCGGACCCCCCGAAACACCTTCCGGTACTCCGCCGATTTCCCGATGCTCCCCGGTACACTTCCGGTACTCCGAAACCTTTCATCCTATATATCAATCTTCGTCTCCGGACCATTCCGGAGACCCTCGTCATGTCCGGGATCTCATCCGGGACTCCGAACAACCTTCGGTAACCATGCACTATTCTCAATAACAACCCTAGCGTCACCGAACGTTAAGTGTGTAGACCCTGCGGGTTCGGAAACCATGTAGACATGACCGAGACACTCCCAGGTCAATAACCAATAGCGGGATCTGGATACCCATATTGGTTCCTACATGTTTCTCGATGATCTCATCGGATGAACCACGATGTCAAGGATTCAGGCAATCCCGTATACAGTTCCCTTTGTCTCGTCGGTATGTTACTTGCCCGAGATTCGATCGTCGGTATCTCTATACCTAGTTCAATCTCGTTACCGGCAAGTCTCTTTACTCGTTACCGTAATACATAATCCCGTGACCAACTACTTAGTCACTTTGAGCTCATTGAGATGACGTATTACCGAGTGGGCCCGGAGATACCTCTCCGTCACACGGAGTGACAAATCCCAGTCTCGATCCAAGTCAACTCAACAGACACCCTCGGAGATACCTGTAGAGTACCTTTATAGTCACCCAGTTACGTTGTGATGTTTGGCACACACAAAGCACTCCTACGGTGTCAGTGAGTTACATGATCTCATGGTCATAGGAACTTATACTTGACATGCAGAAAACTATAGCGATAACTGACACGATCAAAAGCTATGTTAACGTTTGGGTCTCGTCCATCACATCATTCTCCTAATGATGTGATCCCGTTATCAAATGACAACTCATGTCTATGACCTGGAAACCGCGGTCATCTTTGATCAACGAGCTAGTCCTGTAGAGGCTCACTAGGGACACAAAGTCTGTCTATTCATCCACACGTGTATTTGAGTTTCCAATCAATACAGTTATAGCATGGATAATAAACGATTATCATGAACAAGGAAATATAATAATAACTCTTTTATTATTGCCTCTAGGGCATATTTCCAACAGTCTCCCACTTGCACTAGAGTCAATAATCTAGCATTACAAGGTAATGAATCTAACACCCATAGAGTCTTGGTGTTGATCGTGCTTGGCCCGTGGAAGAGGCTTAGTCAACGGATCTGCAACATTCAAATCCGTGTGTACTTTGCAAATGTTTATGTCCTCCTCCTTGACTGAATCGCGGATGGAATTGAAGCGTCGCTTTATGTGTCTGGTCCTCTTGTGAAACCTTGGTTCCTTGGCTAGAGCAATGGCACCAGTGTTATCACAGAACAGAGTCATTGGGTTCAGTGCACTAGGCACAACTCCAAGATCTGTCATGAACTCCTTCATCCAGACACCTTCCTTAGCTGCCTCCGAGGCAGCTATGTACTCCGCTTCACATGTAGAATCAGCTACCACGCTCTGCTTGGAACTGCACCAGCTTACCGCTCCCCCGTTGAGAATATATACGTATCCGGTTTGTGACTTAGAGTCATCCGGATCAGTGTCAAAGCTTGCATCGACGTAACCCTTTACGACGAGCTCTTGATCACCTCCATAAACGAGAAACATATCCTTAGTCCTTTTCAGGTACTTTAGGATATTCTTGACCGCTGTCCAGTGATCCATACCAGGATTACTTTGAAACCTTCCGGCCATACTTATGGCAAGACTGACATCTGGTCTTGTGCACAGCATTGCATACATGATAGAGCCTATGGCTGAAGCATAGGGGACGACACTCATCTTTTCTCTATCATCCGCAGTCACTGGGCATTGAGTCTTACTCAACTTTGTACCTTGTAATACCGGCAAGAACCCCTTCTTGGATTGATCCATTTTGAACTTCTTCAAAACTTTATCAAGGTACGTGCTTTGTGAAAGTCCTATCAAGCGTCTTGATCTATCTCTATAGATTTTGATGCCCAATATGAAAGCAGCTTCACCGAGATCTTCCATCGAAAAACTCTTGTTCAAATACCCCTTCACGCTATCCAAAAATTCTATATTGTTTCCAATCAGCAATATGTCATCCACATATAATATTAGAAACGCTACAGAGCTCCCACTCACTTTCTTGTAAATACAAGCTTCATTGTAAACTTGTATAAACCCAAACGCTTTGATCACCTCATCAAAGCGAAGATTCCAACTCCGAGATGCTTGCACCAGCCCATAAATGGAACGCTGGAGCTTGCATACTTTGTCAGCATTCTCTGGATCGACAAAACCCTCCGGTTGCATCATATACAACTCTTCCTTAAGAAAACCGTTAAGGAACGCTGTTTTGACATCCATCTGCCAAATTTCATAATCGAAATATGCAGCTATTGCTAACATGATTCGGACGGATTTAAGCATCGCTACGGGTGAGAAAGTCTCATCGTAGTCAATCCCTTGAACTTGTGAAAAACCCTTTGCCACAAGTCGAGCTTTATACACGGTGACATTACCGTCAGCGTCCGTCTTCCTCTTAAAAATCCATTTATTCTGAATGGCCTTCCGCCCTTCAGGTAATACTTCCAAAGTCCATACTTTGTTTTCATACATGGATCCCATCTCGGATTTCATGGCCTCTAACCATTTGTCGGAATCTGGGCCCACCATCGCTTCTCCAAAGCTCGTAGGTTCACCGTTGTCCAACAACATGACCTCCAAGACAGGGTTACCATACCACTCAGGTGCAGTGCGTACCCTTGTCGACCTACGAGGTTCGGTAGTAACTTGATCAGAAGTTTCTTGATCATCATCATTGGCTTCCTCTTCAACCTCTGTAGGCTCCACAAAAACATCTTTCTGTGCTGCGCTACTTTCTGGTTGAAGCAGAGGTTCAATAACCTCATCAAGTTCTACCTTCCTCCCACTCAATTCTTTTGAGAGAAACTCTTTCTCGAGAAAGGACCCGTTCTTAGCGACAAACACTTTGCCCTCGGATCTGAGATAGAAGGTGTACCCAACTGTTTCTTTTGGGTATCCTATGAAGACACATTTGTCCGCTTTGGGTTCGAGCTTTTCTGGCTGAAGCCTTTTGACATAAGCATCGCAACCCCAAACCTTGAGAAAAGACAACTTAGGTTTCTTACCAAACCACAGTTCATACGGTGTTGTCTCAACGGACTTAGATGGAGCCCTATTTAAAGTGAATGCAGCTGTCTCTAACGCATATCCCCAAAACGATAGTGGCAAGGCGGCAAGAGACATCATAGAACGTACCATATCTAATAGGGTTCGATTACGACGTTCGGACACACCATTACGCTGTGGTGTTCCAGGTGGTGTCAACTGTGAAACAATTCCACATTTTCTTAAGTGATCACCAAACTCATAACTCAGATATTCTCCCCCTCGATCAGATCGTAGGAACTTGATCTTCTTGTTACGATGATTTTCAACTTCACTCTGAAATTGCTTGAACTTTTCAAAAGTTTCAGACTTATGCTTCATTAAGTAAATATACCCATATCTACTTAAGTCGTCAGTGAAGGTGAGAAAATAACGATATCCACCGCGCGCCGTTACACTCATCGGACCGCACACATCAGTATGTATGATTTCCAATAAGTCACTTGCCTGTTCCATTGTCCCTGAAAACGGGGTCCTTGTCATCTTGCCCATAAGGCACGGCTCGGACGTGTCAAGTGATTCAAAATCAAGAGACTCCAAAAGTCCATCAGCATGGAGCTTCCTCATGCGTTTCACGCCGATATGACCCAGACGGCAGTGCCACAAGAAAGTGGTATTATCATTATCAACTCTACATCTTTTGGCATCAATGTTATGAACATGTGTATCATCACTATCGAGATTCAATAAGAATAAACCCCTAACTTCGGGTGCATGACCATAAAAGATATTACTCATATAAATAGAACAACCATTATTCTCTGACTTAAATGAGTAACCGTCTCGCAATAAACAAGATCCAGATATAATGTTCATGCTTAACGCAGGCACTAAATAACAATTATTCAGGTTCATAACTAATCCCGATGGTAATCGAAGAGCGAGCGTGCCGACGGCGATCACATCAACCTTGGAACCATTTCCCACGCGCATCGTCACTTCGTCCTTCGCCAGCCTCCGTTTATTCCGCAGTTCCTGTTTAGAGTTGCAAATGTGAGCAACCGAACCGGTATCAAATACCCAGGCACTACAACGAGAGTTGGTAAGGTACACATCAATAACATGTATATCATATATACCTTTGTTGTTGTTGGCCCCCTTCTTGTCCGCCAGATACTTGGGGCAGTTTCGCTTCCAGTGGCCATTCCCCTTGCAATAGAAACACTCAGTCTCTGGCTTGGGCCCAGCCTTGGGTTTCTTCACTGGATTAGCAACTGCTTTGCCACCCTTCTTAGAGTTACCCTTCTTGCCCTTGCCATTCTTCTTGAAACTGGTGGTCTTATTGACCATCAACACTTGATACTCCTTCTGGATGTCTGCCTCAGCGACTTTCAGCATCGAAAACAGCTCGGCGATGGTTTTATTCATCCCTTGCATGTTGTACTGCTGGACGAAGCTCTTGTAGCTTGGAGGGAGTGACTGGAGAATTCTGTCAATGATAGCCTCATCCGGGAACACAAGTCCCAGATCAGCTATGCGGGTATAGTACCCAGACATCTTCAGTAAGTGCTCACTGACAGACGAATTCTCCTCCATCTTACAAGCGAAGAATTTATCGGTGGTCTCATACCTCTCGATCTTAGCATTCTTCTCAAAGATGAATTTCAACTCCGTGTACATCTCATATGCACCATGACGTTCAAAACGCCTTTGGAGTCCTCCTTCCAAGCCGTACAACATGGCACATTGTACTATCGAATAGTCATCCGAACGCGTCTGCCAGACGTTCATATCGTCCGCAGAGGCTCCAGGAGCGGGGGGTTGACCTAGCGGTGCATTTAGGACATAAACCTTTTGGGCAGCTGTGAGGATGATCCTCAGATTGCGGAGCCAGTCCACAAAGTTGCTCCCATCATCTTTCAGTTTAGCTTTCTCTAGGAACGCATTAAAATTCAGGGGAACTCCTGCGCGAGCCATCTACAACATAAATTTGCAAAGACATTTTTAGACTATTGTTCATGACAAGTGAGTTATTACCTAATCAAATTAATTATAACTCCCACTCAAATTGACATCCCTCTGGTTATTCGAGCGTGACATGATCCAAATTCACCAACCCAAGTCCGATCATCACGTGAGATGAGGTGGTGTCAATGGTGAACATCAACATGTTGATCATATCTACTATATGACTCATGCTCGACCTTTCGGTCCTCCGTGTTCCGAGGCCATGTCTGTACATGCTAGGCTCGTCAAGTCTAACCCGAGTGTTCTGCATGTGCAAAACTGGCTTGCACCCGTTGTATGCGAACGTAGAGTCTATCACACCCGATCATCACGTGGTGCTTCGAAACGACGAACCTTCGCAACGGCGCACACTCGGGGGGAACACAATTTTATCTTGAAATTTTAGTGAAGGATCATCTTATAATGCTACCGTCGTCCTAAGCAAAATAAGATGCATAAAAGGATTAACATCACATGCAAATCATAAGTGACATGATATGGCCATCAACTCGTGCTTTTGATCTCCATCTCCAAAGCACCGGCATGATCTCCATCGTTACCGGCGCCACACCATGATCTCCATCATCATGATCTCCATCATCGTGTTGCCATCGGGGTTGTCGTGCGCCCACCATGCTCTTACTACTATTGCTACCGTTTAGCGATAAAGTAAAGCATTACAAAGCGCTTAATGATTGACACGCAGGTCATACAAAAATTAAAGACAACCCTATGGCTCCTGCCGGTTGCCGTATGCATCGACATGCAAGTCGATATTAACTATTACAACATGATCATCTCATACATCAAATATATTTCATCATGTCATTGGCCATATCATATCACATACATACCCTGCAAAAACAAGTTAGACGTCCTCTAATTTGTTGTTGCATGTTTTACGTGGCTGCTATGGGTATCTAGCAAGAACGCTTCTTACCTACGCAAAACCACAACGGTGATATTCAAGTTGCTATTTAACCTTCTACAAGGACCGCCTTGTTCTATTCCGATTCAACTAAGATAGGAGAGACAGACACCCGCCAGCCATCTTATGCAACAAAAGTCACATGTCTGTCGATGGAACCGGTCTCATGTACGTGGACATGTAAAATTGGTCCGGGCCGCTTCATCCTATAATACCGTTGAATCAAGAAAGACTAAGGAGGGCAGCAATTTAAACATCAACGCCACAAACTTCTTTGTGTTCTACTCGAGAAAGCATCTACGCAAGATCCTAGCTCATGATGCCACTGTTGGGGAACGTTGCATGGGAAACAAAAATTTTCCTACCGTTCACCAAGATCAATCTAGTAGATGCAACTACGAGAGGAGAGTGTGATCTACGTACCCTTGTAGATCGCTAAGCGGAAGCGTTATGAACGCGGATGATGGAGTCGTACTCGTCGCGATTCAGATCGCCGAAGACCTAGCACCGAAGCAACGGTGCCTCCGCGTTCTTCACACGTACGGCTCGGGGACGTCTCCTCCTTCTTGATCCAGCAAGGGGTGGAGGAGAGGTTGATGGAGAACCGGCAGCACGACGGCGTGGTGGTGATGGTGGAGAAGAACTCCAGCAGGGCTTCGCCTAAGCTCCGCGGGAGAGGAAGATATTACGGGAGAGGGAGGGCAGCACCGAGGCACGAACTTGTATTGGCTGCCCTCCCTTTGCCTCACTATATATAGGGGGGGTGGAGAGGTGAGGGCGCCCTAGGGTTTCCCCCTAGGGGCCGGCGGCCAGGGCAAGGGGAGGGGGCGGCGGCCAGGGCAGGGGGGGGGCGCCCAGGCCCTAGGGTTTCCCCCCTAGGTGCCTTGCCCCCCAAGGCCAAGGGGTGCGGCCAGCCCTAGGGGGTCCCACCCCCTTAGCCGCATGAGGAGAGGGCCCAGGGGGGGCGCACAGCCCCTTGAGGGCTGTGGTGTTCCCCCTTGTGGCCCACTAGGCCCAGAACTACTTCCGGACCCCCCGAAACACCTTCCGGTACTCCGCCGATTTCCCGATGCTCCCCGGTACACTTCCGGTACTCCGAAACCTTTCATCCTATATATCAATCTTCGTCTCCGGACCATTCCGGAGACCCTCGTCATGTCCGGGATCTCATCCGGGACTCCGAACAACCTTCGGTAACCATGCACTATTCTCAATAACAACCCTAGCGTCACCGAACGTTAAGTGTGTAGACCCTGCGGGTTCGGAAACCATGTAGACATGACCGAGACACTCCCAGGTCAATAACCAATAGCGGGATCTGGATACCCATATTGGTTCCTACATGTTTCTCGATGATCTCATCGGATGAACCACGATGTCAAGGATTCAGGCAATCCCGTATACAGTTCCCTTTGTCTCGTCGGTATGTTACTTGCCCGAGATTCGATCGTCGGTATCTCTATACCTAGTTCAATCTCGTTACCGGCAAGTCTCTTTACTCGTTACCGTAATACATAATCCCGTGACCAACTACTTAGTCACTTTGAGCTCATTGAGATGACGTATTACCGAGTGGGCCCGGAGATACCTCTCCGTCACACGGAGTGACAAATCCCAGTCTCGATCCATGTCAACTCAACAGACACCTTCGGAGATACCTGTAGAGTACCTTTATAGTCACCCAGTTACGTTGCGACGTTTGGCACACACAAAGCACTCCTACGGTGTCAGTGAGTTACATGATCTCATGGTCATAGGAAGTTATACTTGACATGCAGAAAACTATAGCGATAACTGACACGATCAAAAGCTATGTTAACGTTTGGGTCTCGTCCATCACATCATTCTCCTAATGATGTGATCCCGTTATCAAATGACAACTCATGTCTATGACCTGGAAACCGCGGTCATCTTTGATCAACGAGCTAGTCCTGTAGAGGCTCACTAGGGACACAAAGTCTGTCTATTCATCCACACGTGTATTTGAGTTTCCAATCAATACAGTTATAGCATGGATAATAAACGATTATCATGAACAAGGAAATATAATAATAACTCTTTTATTATTGCCTCTAGGGCATATTTCCAACAGATAATTGTTTATTATCCATGCTAGAATTGTATTGATAGGAAACTCAGATACATGTGTGGATACATAGACAAACACCATGTCCCTAGTAAGCCTCTAGTTGACTGGCTCGTTGATCAATGGATGGTTGCGGTTTCCTGACCATGGACATTGGATGTCGTTGATAATGAGATCACATCATTAGGAGAATGATGTGATGGACAAGACCCAATCCTAAGCCTAACACAAGATCGTGTAGTTCGTATGCTAAAGCTTTTTTTAAATGTCAAGTATCTTTTTTCTTAGACCATGAGATTGTGCCACTCCCGGTTACCGTAGGAATGCTTTGGGTGTACCAAACGTCACAACGTAACTGGGTGGCTATAAAGGTGCACTACGGGTATCTCCGAAAATGTCGGTTGGGTTGGCATGAATCGAGACTGGGATTTGTCACTCCGTGTGACGGAGAGGTATATCTGGGCCCACTCGGTAGGAAATCATCATAATGTGCATAATGTGATCAAGGAGTTGATCACGGGATGATGTGTTACAGAACGAGTAAAGAGACTTGCCGATAACGAGATTGAACAAGGTATCGGGATACCGACGATCGAATCTCGGGCAAGTACTATACCGGCAGACAAAGGGAATTGTATATGGGATTGATTGAATCCTTGACATCGTGGTTCATCCGATGAGATTATCGTGGAACATGTGGGAGCCAACATGGGTATCCAGATCCCGCTGTTGGTTATTCACCGGAGAGTTGTCTCGGCCATGTCTGCATGACTCCCGAGCTCGTAAGGTCTACACACTTAAGGTTCGATGACGATAGGGTAATAGGGAATGGATATACGTGGTTACCGAATGTTGTTTGGAGTCCAGGATGAGATCCGGATGTCACGAGGAGTTCCGGAATGGTCCAGAGATAAAGCTTTATATATGGGAAGTCATGTTTTGATCACCGGAAAAGTTTTGGGTGCTATCGGTAACGAACCGGGACCACCGGGAGGGTCCCGGGGGTCCACCAGGTGGGGCCACCAGCCCCAGAGGGCTGCATGGGCCAAGTGTTGGAGGGAACCAGTCCCAGGTGGGCTGGTGCGCCCCCCCCCCCACCAAGGCCCAAGGCGCATGGAGTGTGGGAGGGGGGCAAACCCTAGCTTAATATGGGCCTTAAGGCCCACCCTAGAGCGCCCCCCCTCTCTTCCCCCCTTGGCCGTACCCTAGATGGGTTTTGGGGGCTGCCGCCACCCCTAGGGAGGGAACCCTAGATGGGGGTGCAGCCCCTCCCCTTCCCCTATATATAGTGGGGGTTTTGGGGCTGCCATACACACGAGATCATCTCCCTCTTGGCGCAGCCCTACCCCTCCCCCTCCTCGTCTCTTGTGGTGCTTGGCGAAGCCCTGCTGGATTGCCATGCTCCTCCACCACCACCATGCCATCGTGCTGCTGCTGGACGGAGTCTTCCCCAACCTCTCCCTCTCTCTTTGCTAGATCAAGGCGTGGGAGACGTCACCGGGCTGCACATGTGTTGAACGCGGAGGCGCCGTGGTTCGACGCTTAGATCGGAATCAACTGCGATCTGAATCGCTACGAGTACGACTCCTTCATCTGCATTCTTGTAACGCTTCCGCTTAGCGATCTACAAGGGTATGTAGATGCACTCCCCTCTCCCACGTTGCTAGATTACTCCATAGATAGATCTTGGTGATGCGTAGATTTTTTTTCTGCTACGATCCCCAACAAATGGATTGCTCGACTAGATCGGGACGGCTCCCATGAGATCATCCACGTCGTGGACGTGGCTCGTGATGCCAGACAGGCAGTTCGTGTGGCACATGTAGCACGCACGCGTAGTACCTACGTAAGCCTATATGCTTCATAAATAATTTAATCTTCACTCGAGGTAATCTTATGATCATTTCATAAATAAATTATATTTGAAATACAAATAGTTACGTTCATATTGATTCATTGCGTAAACTTTGGCATGCGAAAAAAAATTGGCCATAAGACAAGAAAAATAGCATTTATGTACATTTTACACCATGTTTGGACATTTATAATTTATGTGACGTATTTTTTTTACGGATATTATTTATTTTCTTACTTTCTCTTTTTACGTCTGAAATCAGAGAAAATTGACGGAACATTAAATTACGGTCCATTTATGTTAAAATGGAAGGGGGGG
>LR738712.1:904300368-904402529 GCA_902687465.1 Secale cereale | reverse complement strand
ATATATATATATATATATATATATATTATGAATATTCAATCAGGTTTTCTAATTTATATCTCTATTTCCGTTATATTTACATATTGCAAAGAAGGGGACATGACAGCTAAAAGTTAAATCAAAACTAGTGCAACATGATATACTCAGAGTTGAAATTTGATCAAAATATACATTATGAATAAATTAAGCAATGGAAGATGCTAAGAAGATGGACACTCATTCCCGGTGCATGCAAGAAGGTGCACGCGAACATATTTCTGTTAGATTTTTTCATCAACTAGTATGGGAGTGCATATTAATTTTATAGAGCTAATGTCTAGATAATACTCTAGAAAAATTATGTAGATCTAATTCTTACGATTGGTCAACCAAAGACGGGCGAACAAAATGAGAGCCCGGATGTTATCAACCAAAGCTTTATCATATTGTATACTTCCTACCCTTCCCCGAGTTTCGAATATTCTTCTTGAGTTACATTTCTCCAACATAGTCATCACCTCAATCAACACTAGTTATTTTAAAATTATTAACCTTCCATCACTACATAAATTGAAGCTCTTAGTGCTAAAACTTTTGTTGATTCTCCGAACCCAAATACACTCTAGTTTCCTATTGTATTGTTCTTTTTATGAAACTAGGTTGACCAAGTTCATAAAATGATTTAATTTCTCACCAAATATATTATTGGGCTTAAGAAAGATCGTTTGAATGAACTATTTGTTGTTTCACAAGCAATCCACATATCATTATTATGCATGATACACGTATGCTATTACAATGTTAATGTTTATGCCCCAACACGAACAGTCGAAGAGTTCTTGGTGGTAGCCGACGATTTTGTTGTTGTGGTTGCTTCATGGAGTCTTTGAGTTCGTAGTTGCTAAAGAATAACATAGTTTTGTATGTTTTTTTACTTTATTAGGATACATCCTGCCTGCTTTTTACCCATTTGAAAAAACATATACATTTATCTTCTTTAGAGTCCCTATGGAGAAGGTAAGTTCTTCAGGAAAGGTTTTGTCACCTTCGACAATGAATATTTGCACTTGTACATGTTTTCCCTATTTAAGCTTGTGTAAATTTGAATTAGAAAGAAATTTTCTGTAACCTAGAAAGGAAACCAGAAAATCATACTATAATAGGATTTCCCGTTGGGTAAAATTATGTCTTAATGTAGTGAACGAAATATAATTTCTCTCATGAAAACTGACATGTCAAAAAATATCACTACTATGAAATACCTTATAGATAGATGCTTATCAATAGTGCAGGGTTCGCTACAAGTAAGTTGAGGATAGTAGTGCGGGCTATAAACTCGCGATGCTACTAAGCGGTCTCCTTGGGACAGGCCATAGTAGTAACGAGGGGTATAAAACCCTCGCTAATTCTAAGTTGATAGTAGAAGTATCTGCTTTAAACCCACGCTGTTACTAAGTGGTCTCCACCGTGACCCCCAGGAGAGGTCATAGTGGTAGCGAGGAGTATAAACCCCGTGCTGCTACGAAGTATAAGTTTTTAGCAGCCCTGAAATCCCCATCCCCTCCCCAGAATCCCTCCTATCTCCTTTCTCTCTGCCCCATCTCTCCACAGGCTCTCCCATGGAACTCTTGCCCAGGGGTGCCTCCTCCTCCATGCCGCCCAGCGAGCCCGCCGCATCTAGGAGGTCGCTGGTCTTCCCCTATGCCTTGAAGCCACCACACCGGAGAATCTACTGGCGACTAACCCCTGTGCTCCCTCCATCTCCTTTCGCTCTCCCTCATTTCTCTTTTTCCCTCACCCCTTTAGTTTGACTCACCCTCCCGTCTCCATCCTCGTGCAGGTCTTCACCATGGACGACTAGGAGCTCTCTGCCTAAGATGGGAAGTGGCGTCCCACACTGCCATCTTGCTCTGCCTTGGATCTGGTCCACTCCACCTTCCTCTACTAGATCTGGCTTGCCACTACATGTCCACGCCTTTGGCGTCCCTTGTAATCGCTGGATCAAACCATTACGGCCATTGACAACACACATGCATTGAGAATTTTCTTGTTTTTTAATTAATAGTAGTAGTGTGGGTTACCGACACGCGCTACAAATAATTAGTATTAGTGCGGGTGGCACCCGCGCTACTACTAGCAGTTAGCTGTTGCGAGCCAGTAGTAGCGCAAGCACCCGCGCTACTACTATCTATTTAACCCGTGCTACTGGTAGGCTTTTCCCAGTAGACATGAAAGTAGAGATGTGTAAATACTATTTGTTTTCATTTGATAGATGATCCGATTTTTTCGATTTCAATTCTATATAACATAGTGAAAGTCCAATAAGGCTTTCGATATAACTGGCTTATTTTTTCCTACTCACAATGGTATCATGTTAGTATAATGATCCACAATGTTGAGTGATATGTTATTTGTTCTACTATCATTAATGTCCACCTTATGATTAAAATTAAAGATAATAATATATGCGAAGAATTTATATAGCTTTTTATGCTTTGTAGTTGGATTTTTATTCAGCTTGAGTTTGGTAGTGATACAATAAGAATCTAAAAATGTTTCTATAAAGCTCCAATATTAGCAAAAAAAATGTGTGTTGCGTGATAATTTATAGGGTCATATTTTATTGTGTGTTGTATATTTTTTTCTCAAGTTGTGTTAATTCAAGGAGAGGGGGTATTTATGCAACAATACTAATTAATAATTAAAATTTATCACTAAATTTATTTGCCTCCTTCTAGTATTTCTCTTAAATACAAGTGTTTTCTTTGATTAGATTATAGTCCACTTTATGTTGAGTTAGTCACCTTCTCTAAACCGGTTTTACATTTAGGGAAACACCTTGGTACTAGGAAAGAGAGCAGTATGCCTCATTCGAAAAATATGTAAATTGTACTCTAGTCGGTTGAAAAGCAATGAACTTCTGAGGTACAATGCTTCAGGTTTGTGATAGGGTGATAAGATTGCGTGCGACATCCTTGAGCAATAAACGACTGAGACAGAAGCCTTGGACAATATTGGTTTATCTTCTTTCCTCTAGCCGTCCAGCTAGTGTACTCTTAATGGATGATCATAATATATAACAAACAAAATGTGTCATATCAACATCTTATTGTTAATGTTGATATATGGTTAAGATACTACCAGCTCATGGATTATGATAGGTATTTATAAAATTGAGTCTTATTAGTAGTTTCTTATTATTTAACATTATGCATCGAATCACTATTTGAAAATATAATGTGCATAAATAATTTTTCAGTAATAAATCTATTTGTTCAGATATGTTTATAGTGTAAGAGATAAATATTACAATGCCAACCCACTATCATTGGACTCATTATTAAATGTTATTTCATATATTATATGTATTTAATTTCAATACATATTTAAAAACATGGTTTAACAAAGAAACATCTATTTATTTAAATAAACTAGAACAAAGTGTATTTTAAAATAGTTGGAAGTGTTAATTTTACAATTTAATTAGTTAAATATAGAAATGTTACATCTATTTGTCAATCGTCCAGGACATGACTCAAAGGACATAACCAAAGTTCTGTTGATAATCCGCAACTTCATTTGCATATCTTATGAGTTTTCACTCATTTCAAATGTTAGACGCACACTCACGCATTACACCTACTGTCTGCAACAACAAATAGATGTGTGGAGGAAATGTCCCAATGATGCCGATGTTGTGCACTGCTTGTCCCGGGGGGGGGGGCGTTCTGTGAGCTCTAGCGACTGACCATCCTTTATAGGATATCGTTCAATCCACGTACGATTAGTCGCTCCCGACTTGAACCTAGCTGGTAGTGCAACAATCATCCTGACCGACGAGTCTTTGGGCCTAGCGCCCGCCTTTAGTCACTATTGATGGAAGAAAAGAAACAAACATATCCTATGGCCATAGCATCTCTAGCAGTCGAACTAAATGTGTATTTCACATCATAGGCTTATAAAATATAATGCCAATATATTATGAATATACAAGCATGTTTGCTAATTTATATCTTTATTTTGATTATATTTACATGTTTCAAAGAAGAGGGGACAATAACGGTTTGAAACTAAACCAAAATCAGTGCTAAACAATATACTTAGAGATGATTTTTGTTACAAAAATACATCATGAATAAATGAAGCAACGGATGGTAAGCTGATGGAAATCCCTTCCTGGTGCATGCAAGAGGGGCCACAGTACAAGGAGGAGGCCATGTGGGTCCTCCTAGCGAACATATTTATGTTGGGTTTGTTCAAGAACTAGCATGATAGTACATATTACTTATATAGATCTAGTGTCTAGATAACACTAATCTAATGGTTAGATGTGGCAAAGAAATGATAGGCCGACTATATGTAAGGATGGAAGTTATCACCCAATCCTTTCTCATCTCCTCTTCTTCCTATCCTTCCCTGAGTATAAAAAATTCTCGTTCAGTGATGTTTGTCATATATAGTCATCACTATGTTGACACCATATTTTGGCACGGTCAAGAACTTAATTAAGATGGTCTCAAATGGAGAAGTGATGTACCTAAAAAAGTTATGTGTTCTTAACAGGAACATCTTTGAAGTTTAGGCCATCCCCATCCGATCTTTTCTCTAAGGCCAAAGTTGTGCTCGAAGTACCAAGATTTTATATGCAGAGTACTGTTCGGCAAATTACGCCCCCAAAACTGGCTCATATGAGTACATTTTGTACACGAATTGTCTTCGTCTTGTCGAAACGGTCGATTTTGATATAAAAATCATCCCAATCCGAGTTGGTATGCAAAAGTTAGAGACATCAGAATGCAGCCCTCCCAGGAGGCAAAATATGGTGCGCCCCACCATACACATGTTTGATGGGTAGTGCCACAAATCAGCTATTTTGCGTGAAACATTCGGCCCTCATGATGGCTTCAAATCTGAAAAGTTTCAACACAAAAGTTGTTCTTCTTGTCGAAACGTTCAAATTCTCTTTTGGGTTGATCTTCATCCGAGGTCATTTGTGGCCTGTTGGATCTAAAGACCAAATTGTTGTCCCAGACTTACCTCAATCCAAGTTCGGTTAATTTTGGAAAGATTTGGCCGTGATTTGGAGTCCTTTTCTTGTAGGGGAAGTCCAGGCGCCTCATGACTAGATGAGAGGTGACGGTCGATTGAACAACACACAATCGATTAATCCATCTACCACTTTTTACCTTTACCTTTCTATCTCTCCCATGTTCTTCTTCTTCCTCGTTGTGTGTTCGTTCTTCTTGTGCAGGGTGGTGAACCTCGTGGCTCTAGGGGCGATCAGGTCGACCTAGGGCAGCCCATAGCCTCCGCACACCCTGACGGGGTCCCTCCCGGGCGTGTGAAGTTTCCGGTCTACAAAAGAGCCCACCGGATTATCTTGCGTACCGCGTTTCCGTGCGGGTCTCCTTCGACGTGAGCTGCGATCCATCACCCCCGGTGTTGCGGGTACACGGTGACGTGTTCATGTCCAAACACACTATAGAAAACTCTTGTTGCTTGTACACATTATTATTCTTCCATCACTACATAAATTTATGCTCCTACTGCTCAAACTTTCTTGATTTTCTGAACCTCAAGTACCGTCTTGGTGAATAGAGGCATGCTGAATATATTTTTAGGAAGAAGCATGTTGAATATTGACTGACTACAATAATAGAAATGTTGAGTTTCCAATTGTATTCTTCTTATTATGAAACTACGTTGACTAAGAGCATAAAAAGATATGATTAGTCACCGAATACATTACTCGGCTTAGGAAAGATGGTATGAATAATATATTTAGTTTTTCGCATGCAATCAATGTGTTGTTATTACATGATAAACATATGCTATTCTTATATCAATGCTTATTAGCTATGATGAACTGTGGGAGGGTTCTTCGTGGTTGCCAAATAATTTTTTCTTGTGGGTGCTTCATGGTGTCTTGGAGGTTGTAGTTGCCAAAGAATAACACACTTTTTTGCTATTATACATCATGGCAGTTTTGTGCCCATTTGACAAGAACCTATATGTTACCTTCTTCGGAGTTCTTATGGAGAGGCTATGATGTTTAGGAAAGGTTTTCTTGCCTTGGACAATGAATATTTGTAATTTTACCTGTTTTCCGTATTTATTCTTATGCAAATTCTTAATTAAAAAGGAACATTTTTGTACGCTAACAAAGAAACCAAGAACTCACTGTTATAATAGGATTTCTCTTTAGGTAAAATTATGCCTTAATGCGGTCAACCAAATATGATTTTATTTCACTAAATTTTACAAGCTAAAAAATATGAAAGTAATATGTTTAGAAAAGATATATTTTCATTCGATATATCATCCAATATTTATTATATAAATTTTGTATGACATTGTGAAAGTCCAATAAGGCTTTCAATATAACTCGCTTATTTTCTCCCACTCACAATGGTATCATGTCAATATAATTATCAGCAATGTTAAGCGATGTGTTGTTTGTTCTACTATCTTTAACATCCACCTTATGATTAACTTTAGACATAATAATATATGTGAATAATTTATTTATTATGGTTGCTAGTTGGATTTTTATTCCGGTTGAGTTTGCAGTTATTCAGTATGAATCTAACAATGTTTCATAAAGCACTAATATTGGCAAAAAATGTGTGTTGTGTGATAATTTGTAAGGGTATATTGTATTTTCTGTTTATATGATTTTGTCATGTTGTCATAATTCAAAGAGAGGAATTTCTTATGCAATAATATTAATTAAAATAAAATAAAATTTATAACTAAACTTATTTGACTTGCTTCTACTATTTCTCATAAATACGAGTGTTGTATTTGATCAGATTACATTGCACTTTACTTTGAGTTAGCCTTCTTCTCTAGACTATTTTTTCGTATAGGGAGTCACCTTGGTACTAGGAAGGACAATAGTATGCCTCGTTAGAAAAATAGGTAAATCAACTTCTAGTCCATTGAAAAACAATGAAATTCTGAGGTGCAATGATTCAGGTTCATGACTAGTTGTTACGATTGCACACGGCGTCCTTAAGCAATAAAGGACTAAGACAAAATCTTTGGACAATACTGGTTCATATACTTAGCTCCAGCCATCCAGCTAAGATACTCTTAATGTTGATCATAATATCTAACAACCAAATCATGTCATCTCAATATCTTTAAATTATTGTTGATAGATGGTTACCATACTACCATCTCATCGATTATGATAGCTAACCAAAAATTTGAGACTTATTAATAGTTTCTTATTATTTGAAGTATTGCATTAAATATATTTTCATATTTTCTGTATTTAATTAGGTTACAGGTTTAAATATATGGTTTAGTAAACAAATAGTTACTTATTTAAATAAAATAAAAATAAATTCTATTTCAAAATAGTTGGAGTGATTAAGTGAAAATCAAGTTAGTTAACTATAGAAATGTGACCTATGTTTGTCAATTGTTCAGGACATGTCTCGAAGGACATAACTTTAATAAAAAACGCACACCCTTCTCCTTAACCAAAGTTAGCTAGATAATCTGCAACTTCGTCTGCATATTTTATTGGTTTTCACTCGATTCAAATCCTAGACGCACAGACACGCATTATACCTAGTGTCTTCAACATCAAATAAATGTGTGGAGGAAATGTTCCAACGTTTCCACTATTGTGATGTGCCTGTATGGGCGGACGGGGGGTTATGTGGTCTCTGTCGATTGACAATCCTTTATCAGAAACCGTTCATTCCACGTAAGATTAGTCACTAACGACTTGAACCTAGTTGGCAGTGCCACCAACATCCAAATCCATCCTGACCAACGAGTATTCGGGCCCAGAGCCATCCCTTAGTCACTATTGGTGGATGAAAAGAAACTACATATCATATGGCTATAGCATCTCTAGCAGCCGAACGATATGTGTATTTCACATCACAGGCTTATAAAATAAAATGCCGATATATTATGAATATTCAATCATGTTTACTATTTTATATCCTTATTTCAATTATATTTGAATGTCCCAAATAAGAAGGGACCATGATGGCTTGAAATTAAAGCAAAATTAGTGCAAAAGGATATACTCTGAGTTGACATTTTATAAAAAAAAGACATCATGAATAGAAGAAGTAACTGAAGATGGTAAGCTGATGGACACCCCTTCCTGGTGCATGCAACAGGGGCAACGTGATACATGGAGGAGGCCAGGTGGGTCCGCTAGGTGAACATATTTCAATTGGGTTTGTTCATGAAATAGTGTGGTAGTGAATATTAATTGTATAAAACTAATATCTAGATAAGACTCTAGGACAATCATGTCGATCTAATGGTTACAATTAGTCAGCCAAAGATTGGGCGACTAGATGAAAGGTCGGATGTTATCACACAATCCTTTCTCATATGCTCTTCCTCCTACCTTTCTCTAAGTATCGAATATTCTCCTTGAGTGAAATTTCTCATACATAGTCATCACTACGGAAAACACTAGTTGTCTGTTCAAATTATGATCCTTCTATCATTAAATAAAACTGAGTCACCTTATGCTCAAAACTTTCTTGATTATCTGGACCCCAACTATCCTCTTCATGATTAGAGGCATGTTGAATATTGAGTGAGAACATCAAAAGAAATGTTGAATTTCCTATTGTGTTGTTCTTATTATGAAACTAGGTTGACTAAGATCATAAAAATATTTAGTCAGTCACCAAATAGATTGTTCGACTAAGGAAGTATGGTATGAATTACATACTTGGTTTTTGGCGTGCAATCCATGTGTTATTAGCACATGATACACATATGCAGTCATAATGTTAATGGTTATTAGCCATGATGAGAAGTCAGAGGGTTCTTGGTCGTAGCCGAGAATTTTTGTTGTTATGGTTGCTTCATGGTGACTTGAAACTTGTAGTTTCCAAAAAGTAGGACACTATTGTATTTGCGTACTTTTCTAGGGTACATCTTGGCTACTTTTGTTTTCCATTTTCCAAGAACCTATAGATTCACTTGATTCAGAGTGGCTATGAAGATGCTATGATGTAAAGAAAATGTTTTCTTTCCTTGATCAATGAATATATGCACTTGTACATGTGTCGGGGAAACTGATCGCCCACGAACACCTATGGGACCGGAGCCCCTTTTCGGTACGGCAAGGGAGCGGAGGGAGCACAAAGAGCGGATCGAGGAGCACACGCGGGCAGTTTACCCAGGTTCGGGCCGCACAGATGCGTAAAACCCTACTCCTGCCTTGGTTGTATTGAGTTCTTGAGCTCGGGAGCAAGAAGATCTACAGTGCCTGAGGCTAGCTACACCGAGCGTGAGAGTGATCAAGTTTCAGAACCTCCTCTACGTTGTGCATGGGCCTCCTTTTATAGTTCAAAGGGGTCACCGACAGGTGTCAACGTAGATGAGGGTAAAAGCGTAAAATTGGTGGTAGTTGTAACAGTGCGTGAACAGTGTATGCACAGTGGTCTATACCTAACCCAGACGGTGGGGGACAAGGGCATTGAATGCCCATCGCCGTCGCCCCAAAACAGCGTAAAAAGCGTCCGTCCGGGCGTCTCCGTTTGCCACGACGGTAGCCTCGTCATCATGGCTTGCCACCGTGTACCCCAGGCTGCACAGCCATCCGTCACGTGCCCCAGGAAGGGCCCCAGGACGACGCGTGGCCAGATGAGCTGGAGCGCAGGCGCACAGTGAAAGCTTGCCCCGGCAAGCACCTTGCCGGGGTCGCTACCTTGCCGGGCCCGGAAGCTTGTCGCTCTCCGGGTCTTGCCGGGGCGCGCGATGCGCCAAGATATGTCTTCTGAAATGCTGTTCTTTGGCCTTCCTGGCAAGCTCCTCTTGCCAGGGTCTTGTGCTAATAGGGTGGTCTTGCGCTTGGAGCAGCCTTCCCGGCAAGCTCCTCTTGCCGGGGCCTTGTTCTTCTGACTTATATACTTTGTTCTTGAATGGTTCTGAAGGATCCAGAGCGGGCCTTGGCGGGCGCGTGGCAAGCCCAGCCGCGGGGTGCTGCTACTGCCCGTGCACAAGTCGGGATACTAAGGTACCCCTACTTTAGTACACCGACAGGAGCCCCCGGGCCTGGGCCACACCCGGTGTCGGACGCTGTTGGGCCAGGCCCAAAACAGTGCACGGGCACACACGGCCCACGGAGCGCCGCATCCTACTCCGTATCCGCCGCATCCCTCCCTAACGGCACGCGTCGATTTCGGCGTCGTGGGAGAGATCGTGGCTTGTTTCTTTAATGGGAAAATGCAGAACGTCCCCCACTTCCCCTTAAAAGCAGAGGAAACGGGGGCAGTTTCCCCCTCATTGCTTCATTGCGTCTTCAACCTCCAGAAACCCCCGCCGCTCTCCGCCTCCAGAAGGTCGAGAGAGAGACGAGCTCCACTCCCCATCTTCCGCCGCCGCCGGCCTCCCAGTGCCGTCGGCCCCGTTCGCCATCCCCGCTATGGCCCCGAAGAGCGACAAGTAGAAGAACGCGAAGTCCGACAAGGCGGCGAAGCTAGCTGCAATGCGGAAGAGGATGGTGGTCTTCCCGCCGAGGCTCGGCGCGAGGGAGCTGAGGGACAAGTATTACTTGTTCTTGGCGAGGGAGACGAAGGCTCACCCGCGCACCAGAGTCCTCCCCGCCGAAGCCTGCGACACGTATCCGGGAGGTTACTACTACTTTGCTCTGTTCTTCCACTGTGGTCTTTGTCCTCCGTACTCCGAGTTTTTCTGCGACGTGATGAACACGTACGGATTCCATCTTTTCGATTTCACCCCGAATCCTGTCCTCACTATGGCCGTTTTCGCACATCTGTGCGAAAACTTTGTCGGGGTCCACCCCAACGTAGCTCTCTTCCGCCACTTCTTCACACCTAGAGTAGAGTCTGGGTCCCCACTCTCCGGTGGCATCTCCTGGATCTTCAGGCTCAACAAGAAAGAGGCGTACTTGACCGGAGAGCTCCGCGGCAAGTGGGAGGAGTGGAGGGCCGATTGGTGCTGGGTTATGGAAGATGAACCCGAGCAGTTTACAGCCCCCCGCCGAGCTGCAATAGTGCGCGGCAAGGATTGGAGTGATTTGGCCCCGGAGGACGAGAAGCTGAAGATTGCCCTTACTAGGATCCTTCGCCTCCGGGCCGCCAACCTTACTGTAGGTGAGGTAGGGGCGGATTTCCTTCGCCGCCGCATTGCCCCCTTGTAAGAGAGGAAGAGATCTGCTTGGGAATTCGGCAACGCGGCAGACTGCATGAGGCTACGCCCCGGCCTCAACTACAACTTCACCGTCTTGGAGCTAAAGGGGATGATCCGGGAGCTGTTCAAGCATGACCCCAAGCACCCGGAGTGGTTTGCTCCGTCCTGGGGAGTAGTTCCATTATGCGACAACTCTTCCCTTAGTGCCATCCGCGCGGCAATGCCTCAGTGTTACTCCCACGGGGTCACCCCCACTTGGCTGACGCCTTCAGAAGAGACCGTGCAAGCTTTCTTTGACAACCTGGTTGAGCGGCCGGTCAATCCTGAAGAGAAGAAGGGGCTCACCCGCGCGACCACCGACCGGGATGTGGCGTATATAGCCAACAGAATGGAGGAGGCCGCCGCAGCTGCGGCCGCGGGTGAGTTTGGGTACACCGTGGAGGAAGCAGAAGCAGCGGACGCAGTGAGCCGGGCCGAGGAGGAAGAAATCCTCAAATTGCTGAGGCCTGCCGGGCAGCCCGCCGGGGAGCCTGCCGGGACGAGCGAGGCTGCCGGGCAGGGAACTGAGTCCAGCGAGCCCGCCGAAGAAGATGCCGAATCGGGCGATTCCAACAAAGACTCGGGCGGGTCACTGAACCTCGACGACGCCTCCTCATCCTCGGAGAATTCTCCGCCACCACCGAGTCCTCCGCCACAGCCGAAGAAGCGCCTCCGCAAGACCACTGAGACGGCGAGGCAGCCGGCGCCCCGACAGCAGCCGCAGCGTTGCTCGACGCGTGCCACCACGACGAGCAAGGTCGTCAAGGAGGCGCCCCGTGCCTCAGCGGCAAGCGGAGGGGGATCTTCCCGAACTGGCTCTGGCGCTCCTTCCTCCCCTCGGTCTTCCGGGACGACCGGAGCGGGGTCTTCTCAGCCCACGGCTCCGGAACCCGCTAAGCGCCCGAGGGAGCCTACCCCTCCAGCTCCTCGCACCGGGACGCGCGAGGCAGACTTCGACTTCTCCGCCCTCAGTTCCGACGAGGAGGAGGTTGAGTAAGCACTTGCAACTCTTAGTTCTTCTGATTTTTGTTGCTCTTGTCTCGAATTTCCCTTTGCCTGACTCTGATCTTGTTTGTCTTCCAGGACCCTGGCCCAGAGAGTGGCGAAGAGGGCCAAGATTCCGGTGGTTGACCTCGAGGACGACGAGCCTGTCGCAGCGGCGGGGGATGCGCCAGCGACAAGCTTGCCGGACCAGTCTGCTGCTCCGGAGAGCAGCCCCCAGCGCAGCCCCCAGCGTAAGTCTTTTGTTTACTCTTCTGCCTGTCGGGCGCGCTTGAGCTTCTTATCCTTACTAATGTCTCGTTTGCTTGTTGACTTGTGCAGAAGTGGAGCCGCAGCCTCAGGAGCATCAAGAGACTGCTCCCGACGAGCCGCTTGTCCCACCATCCCCGCCAAGGAGGAGCTCCCCGGCGAGGGAGGGTGCTCCGCCAAGGGCGGGTACTCCGCCAAGGGAGAGTACCCCGCCAAGGGAGAGCACCCCGACAAGGGTGGGCACCCCGCCAAGGGAAGGCGCCAACGGCCCTCCGCCGGCGGGGGCCACTACCACGCCGCCAAGGGAGAACTCCCCGGCGAGGGACCACGTTACTAAGGAGGCCCGCGCAGGTAACCCTTGTACTTTCCTTCTCTTGAATTCTTCTTTTTGGATATTTGCTTGACAATTCTTCTTTTCTTTTTCTTCTGTTAGATCCGCCCGCCCCGGAGCCGATAGAGACAGAGGCCATCGCCGAGGAGGACGTGCGCGGCGATGCTCGCGACGCCACCATCGCTGAAGGAATGGCCGGCGTTGACGAACCAGCCGCCGAGGAGACCGCCCCGACCGCTGACGCGGCAGACGGGGAAGGGACCGGCGACCGTACTGACGGCCCTAGGGCCGCAGGAGCGTCGGACGCTACGCCGGCCGCCGACCCTCCCGCTACCGCGACCGGGTCGGGCGTCTACATGGAGGCCGCCAACGGGGTCTTCATCCAAGTTCCGTGGGCATCTTCGCCAAGGGCGCCCGTGGAGGGGGAGAGCTTCGATGGAGAAGTCCTCGCCTCCGCCGGGCTGAGGCTTGTCGACGCGCCCGGCAGCAGCAACGAGCCCGAGGAGGAGCAGCTTCTGCGCCGGCTTCTGGCCTTGTATCGTGCCAGGCAGGCCAAGCTGGAGTCCCGAGAGGCTCTGGCTGCCAAGGCTGGCGCCGATCTGGAGAAGCCCGCCGCGGAGCTCCGCGCCGCCAACCAAGCGGCTCTCCGGAACCTGGCGGAGGAGCGGGAAGAGCTCGCCGAGGCGCACCAGGCGTTCATCCTCGAGAAGGCCGAGGTTGAGGAGCAGCAACATCGGACCGCCGAGGATCTGTCTCGGCGGGAAGTAGCGCTGAACCAGCGGAAGGTCAACCTCGATAGCCATGAGGACGACCTTGCCGTGCGCGAGCAGTCCATTGGCGGGGCTCTGCAGGAGGCGAGGGATGCCACCGCTGCCGCAGAGACCGCCAAGAGGGACCTGGAGGCGAGGGTGGCGCAGTTGGAGATGAGCTTGAAGATGAGCGAGGAGAGGGTTGCCGCGCTCAATTTGGCGCGGGAGAAAGACGCCCACACCCACTCGGAGCTGCAACTCCGCCTCTCCGACAAGGGCCAGGAACTCACTGCCGCCAAGGACTCCATCGCAGACTTGGAGCTGAAACTGTCCACCCTCACTGATTCGCTTGATGGCGCTAGGAACCGGGAGTCGAAGTTGAAGGAGGAGCTCAGGGCTGAGAGGGCGCTGCTGGACAGTGCCGCCCTTACGCAGAACAACTTCCAACGGACGGTGGAGCAGTGGACCGAGGAGCTCGTCACTTCTGCCGCCAACATCGACAAGGAGATGGCAGCGCTGGGGACGGAGCACCTCGTATACTCCCCCGACGAGAACCTTCCCCACAGCGCCAAGCTGAGCTTGTTCTTCAGAGGAGTGGCACCGGCCCTCGCGCAGCTACGGGAAAGGCTCCCCATACAGCTGGCGAACGAGGCGCGCAGGCTCTGCACGGGTACTGTGGAGCGGGTGTTGTCGAAGATCGTCTTCCGCAATCCCGGGATCAACCTTGACAACGTCCTCCGGACCTTGCCGCCCGAAGGTGACCAGGAAGCATTGAAGGCTCGAGTTGCCCACATCGTGGCCAAGGTGGGCAAGATCAAGAGGGTTGACGGTGACCGTGTAGACTAGGTTGCTTTCTCTCTGCTTCCCTTGTTGCTGCCAATTAAGTCATGGACAGTAGTTTGTTAGAACAGCGACAAGCCTTCTTGTAATATAACTTTATTTTGGGTAGTCAATGAAGTGTTATCTCCCTTGCTCGATTCTTTTACTTTGTATGTTCCTCACCCTACGCTTTTAGGGACCTTGCCGGCAAAAAGACCCTTGCCGCGAGCGCCGAGTGCGGAACTTCAGCAGCCTGCTGGCAATGCCCTCGCCGGCAAGAAACCTTGCCGCAGCTAGCCGCAGCACACTTAGATTGTTGAGCGAACTCGAAAATGAAATAAGGGCGCAACACTTGTCGCAGCTCACTTAAGCCGTTGAGCGTGCTCGAAACAAAGTAAGGGCGCGGCTAGCCACGGGTAGGTTCCTCCGCGCACAGGTTTTCCATACAAAGTGTGGTCGTTCAAGGAAGATAACTAAGAATTTTAAAAAATTTGAATGCTCAAACTTTGGCAACTTAGCTTTCGTGGGTTGTTTGCTTCCCGGCAAGGCTTTCCTTTCTTGAACAGCACCTGGTCCATACCACGGTCTCCTTCCCCCCCGGCAAACTTGTGCGCGAGGAACACTTCTTCTACTTGAGAGAAAAAAAAGGAAGAAGTGGGGAAACACATATATGGAGCCTTGCGGCTTGTTAGTGCTTACCGGGATCGTGTGCTGCACAAAGTGTCAGATAACACATGCAATGAAAACAAGAATGCATGAAACGACAAGCCGTGCGAAGCACAAAAGGTTTTACTGATGCACGGGGTCTGCGCCCGGCTTTGTACAAAGGTTTACATGCAACAGCGGCAAGACTTGTACAAAAGATGGTTGCCGGAGCGGATCACGGCAACCGCGCCTTATGGGTGAAACTTGCGAAGATGCTCAATGTTCCAGGAGTTGCTCACCGGTAAGCCTTCTTCGGTCTCAAGGCGGACATCGCCGGGCCTTGTGACTTGTCTCACCCGATAAGGGCCTTCCCACTTCGGCGTCAACTTGTTGGAATTCTTGGCAGACTGAACGCGCCGAAGAACAAGGTCGCCTTCCTCGAGACTCCTGGCCTTGACTTTGCGGCTATGATAGCGGCGCAAAGCTTGCTGGTATCGAGCAGCTCGTACAGCAGCCTGGAGACGGTCCTCCTTGAGGAGCAATGCGTCATCTTGCCGCAACTGCTCTTGCTCGAGCTCATCGTAAGCGAGCACTCAAGGAGATCCGTATACGAGTTCCGTGGGGAGAACTGCCTCTGCTCCATAGACAAGAGCAAAGGGTGTCTGCCCGGTGGCTCGATTTGGTGTCGTCCTGATTGACCAAAGAGCTGCCGGCAACTCCTCAATCCAGTTTCTTCCGCACTTGTGCAGCCTGTCGAAAGTTCCCGTCTTGAGTCCGCGCAGCACTTCAGCATTTGCCCGCTCCGCTTGACCATTGCTCCTCGGGTGAGCAACAGAAGCGAAACAGACCTTAGCGCCAAGGTCTTGGACGTATTGCATGAAGGTGCGACTTGTGAACTGTGTGCCGTTGTCGGTGATGATCCTGTTAGGGATTCCGAAACGGCAAACAATTGCCCTAAAGAACTTGACTGCTGACTGTGCGGTCACCTTTCTCACTGGTTCCACTTCCGGCCACTTTGTGAACTTGTCGATGGCGACGTACAAGTACTCAAAGCCCCCGACTGCGCGGGGAAAGGGGCCCCCAGACCGAAAAGGGCCAGGACAAAGGGATCGTCTGGAGAGCTTGAGCTGGCTGATGTATTTGCTTGGCATGGAACTGGCACGCTTCACACTTGGTTACTTGTGCAGTTGCATCTTGGAGGGCTTCTGGCCAAAAGAAACCTTGCCGGAACGCCTTCCCGGCAAGTGCTCTTGCGCCAATGTGGTGGCCACATATGCCTTCGTGTATCTCTGCCAACAGCTTCTGTCCATCTTCCCGGGAAATGCACTTCAACCTGACACCATTGAGTCTTCTTCTGTACAGTTCGTTGCCGACGAACTGGTACATACTTGACTGCCTGGTTATTCTCTCTATCTCTTCTGGTTCTTCGGGAAGTTCTCCAGTTTGAAGAAAACGGATGATTTGTTGTGCCCATGCTGGAGCCTGAGGCTCAATAACAAGGACTAAAGGCATCAGGGCTGCTGCGGGAACGTCAGCTTCCACGGCAAGAACCTGCGGCTCTGCCGGAGTTGAACGTTCCCCGGCAAGCCTGCCGGGGCAAGGCTTGTCGGGAACGCCTGCTTCAACTGTACGGACCCTAGGGTCTGCAGGAGCAGACTGTTCCTCAGCAGCTTGGTCGTTGATCTTGGGTACCTTGGCGGCGGTTTCAGGAAGGTCCGCCGGCAAGTAGTCACCGGAGACCAACTTCCTCTTCTTGCTTTGCCCACTTGATGGTGTAACGGAT
Organism: Secale cereale; assembly: GCA_902687465.1. Taxonomy (NCBI): domain Eukaryota; kingdom Viridiplantae; phylum Streptophyta; class Magnoliopsida; order Poales; family Poaceae; genus Secale; species Secale cereale. Next base: position 904,385,788 of record LR738712.1, on the reverse strand, counting down.
GGTTGAGTCAGCTTGAGTACGAAGATCCCTGGTTCCACGGGTAACTTCGTTGCATCACACTTTGAGAGGCCATCTGCGATATCATTCTGAGCTCTTGGAACATGCTCCATCTGCAGGCCCTCAAAGTGTTCTTCAAGGTTTCTCACTTCGTCCACGTAAGCTTCCATCAATGGTCTTTGGTAGCTCTTGTTCACTTGTCGGACAACCAACTGCGAATCTCCCCGCACAATCAGCTTCTTGATTCCAAGTTCAGCCGCAATTCTGAGGCCGGCAAGCAAACCTTCATACTCTGCAGTATTGTTTGTCGCTTGTTCCTTGGGAAAGTGCATTTGGACAGCGTACTTGAGGTGCTCCCCGGTGGGTGCGATAAGTAGCACACCAGCACCGGCGCCTTGCAGTGAGAAGGCACCATCGAAGTACATTATCCATTCTTTGCTTGCTTCTTCGACGGGGACGCTTGTCTCTAGAACTTCTTCGTCCGGTGTTGGTGTCCACTCCGCTATGAACTCTGCCAATGCTCTTCTCTGTATAGTTGAAGTACTTTCAAACTTAAGACCAAAGCTTGACAGCTCCAGTGCCCACTCGACAATCCTACCTGTTGCTTCTGGATTCTGCAATATCCTCTTCAGCGGAAAGCGAGTGACCACTGTTATCTCATGTGCTTGGAAGTAATGGCGCAGCTTTCTCGAGGCCATGAGGAGGCCGAAAAGCAGCTTCTGCACCCCAGATTATCTTGACGTAGCCCCCTGCAAGAGGGAACTTACAAAATAAACTGGGCGCGGCACCATCTTCTTTCGCACTTCTCCTTGCATCTGCGCAGACTCGTCCTTGTCGGGGCCAGAGCTTGTCGGGGAAGCCCCCTGCTTGTCGTTGGATGCGCTTGCCGGGGCTGTGGGTTCCTCATCTGCCTCCCTCTCCGCTACCAACGCAGCACTAACCACTTGATTGGTTGCTGCCAAGTATAGCAGCAACTTCTCTTGTGGCCTAGGTGCGACAAGTATTGGAGTGGAGGACAGGTATCCTTTCAAGTCTTGCAAAGCTGCCTCTGTGTCGGTGTACTAAGGTAGGGGTACCTCAGTACCCCAACTTGTGCACGGGCAGTAGCAGCTTCCCGCGGCCGGGCCTACCACTTGCTTGCCGGAGACCTTTTCTGATCCATATGAAGCCATTCAAAAACAAAGTATACAAGACAGAAGCTCAAGGCCCCGGCAAGTGGAGCTTGCCAGGAAGGCCGTCCCAGGCTCAAGATTATCTCACTAGCACAAGACCCTGGCAAGAGGAGCTTGCCAGGAAGACTAGAAGATTACATTTCAGAAGACATGCCTCGGCGCAACATGCGCCCCGGCAGGGCCCGGGGAGCGACAAGCTTCAGAGCCCGACAAGCTTCCGGGCCCGGCAAGGTCGAGGCCCCGGCAAGGTGCTTGCCGGGGAGAGTTACGCTGTGTGCCCGCGCTCCAGCTCATCGAACCACGCGTCGCCCTGGGGCCCTTCCAGGGACGCGTGGCGGATGGCTGTGCAGCCTGGGGGACACGGTGGCACTCCACGGTGACGAAGCCATCACCGTGGCAAACGGAGACGCAAGGGCGGGCGCTTTTGGGGTCGACGGTGACGGGCATTTAATGCCCTTGTCCCCCACTATCAAAGTAGGTGATGACCACTATTCGTCCACTGTTCCCGCACTGTTACAACTACCACCACAATTACATTTTTACCCCTTTTCCTACGTTGACACCTGTCGGTGACCCCTTGAGCTATAAAAGGAGGCCCATGCACAACGTAGAAGGGGTTCGGAACCTTGATAGCTCATTCGCTCGGTGTAGCTAGTTCTTCAAGCTCCCGAGCTCCCCAACTCAATACAATCTAAGCAGGAGTAGGGTTTTACGCGTCCGTCGCGGCCCGAACCTGGGTAAACTGCCCGTGTGCTCTCCACGATCTGCTCTTTGTGCTCCCTCCGCTCCCTCACCGCACGAACAAAGGGGCTCCGGTCCCATAGGTGCTCGTGGTGGACAGTTTCCCCCGACATCTTTGGCGCGCCAGGTAGGGGGGCGTCGAGGTTGTGCGAACCTGATCCGGCATTCACGCGGGCGCATTCTTCATCAACCTCTCCAGCTTCATCAGCAACCTCATCAGCAACAGCGACATGGCCCCGAAGAAGAAGGCTTCGGAGGTCGGAGGCCCGTCTGCGTCTGTTCCACCGCCACCAGAACCAACGGTGGGTGGAGGAGACGCCGTCGGAAGGGTGGTCGCCAGCGAGGAAACTCGCGGCGCCACCAAATCCAAGGACAAGACGGACGACCGAGCCTCGGTCTCCGTGGACGCGCCCCGTCCATCTCAGCAAACAACAACCCAGCAGCGCCATGGCACAGGAGGTGGCATCCGCCTACTGGTCCAAGGGCAAACCGGAGGCTCGCAGGATGCTCCGGGCCATCGTCCTGGCACGAGCAAGGCGCGGTCGCCGGGGCGGGATGCTGCTCCTTCTAACCCCGTTAGGAGTCCGAGCATATCCCGCTCCTCGCACCGCTCGCCCCCGCTTCCCTCCTCTCCAGCAGAAGCGCTCGCAAGGGCGCAACTGCTCCTCGACTTCCCTCCAGCGGCAGACAAGGCCGAAGACTGGAGGGCAACCATCCAGAGCCTGATCGCCTTCGCCAACAACGATACGCCGCAGCAGCCAGCGACCTCGCGGCCACGGCAAGTCGAGAAGACGAAGGCCGACGGCGACAAGACCGCCGGGGGTGCAACCACCGTGCACTCCCCGCCGCGGAAGCAGAAGACGCCGCCCCGCCGGATCAGCGTCGACGACGACTCCACCGCGTCGTCGGATCCGCGGGCTCGTCGGGACCAGCGCCAGGTCCTTGACGATCGGCGACAAGAAGATGCTCGGACGACAATCGAGCGCCGCCGAGAAGCTCGGCGACAATCAGATCAGCGAGCTGGGGACGCTGTCGACACGCACGCGCCCGGTGAACCAGGCGACTTGCCGTACGCGGCAGGTTGCCCTGCGTTTACCCGTGAGCTGCGGCGCGTCCAGTGGCCCAGCATGAAGAACTTCAAGCCCGACGTACCGGAGAAGTACGACGGCAAGACGCACCCCTCGAAATTCCTCAGCATATACACCATCGCGGTGCAAGCTGCCGGGGGGCGCAACGAGAAGATACTGGCGAACTACTTCCCGCTGGTGCTTAAGCCGAACGTACGTTCTTGGCTTATGCACTTGCCGGAAGGCTCCATTTCTTCTTGGGCAGATCTTTGCCACCAGTTTGTTGGCGCCTGCACAGGCGGCCACAAACCCACGGCCAGGAGAGTGATCTCCACATCTTGGCCAAGAAGGAAGGAGAATCCCTGCGCAAGTACATCCAGCGCTTCAGCCGCGTGCAGCACAACATCCCCGATGTCCACCCTGCTGCGGTTATCAGTGCGTTCCACCAGAACGTGCGTAACCGCCGCATGCGTGAGGAGATGGCCATGACCAAGATACGGGATGTCAGCGAGCTTTATTCTCTAGCTGATAAGTGCGCACGCGCCGAAGAGGGGAGGAGACTCCCCGGGGAAGATGCTGGCGCAGGGGGAAGCGACAGCGAGGATGCCGCCCCGGCAAAGAAGAGCCGGCGGCGGAACAATAGAAGAAAGAACAAGAAAGAAGTGCTTGCCGTCGAGAAGTCCGGCAAGGAGGCTCCCGCCAAGCAAACACAGGCTGGCGGCTCCGGTAAGGAGCCTGCCCCTGTAGCGGCAGCCGACAAGCAGGACGGCTCCGACAAGCAATACTGCAAGATCCACCGCACCAAGGGCCACGACCTCTCCAACTGCAAGCGCGTCGAGTACCTCGTCGAGCAGCAGAAAGCTGAGTACGAGCGGCGCGACAAGGAGAAGGCCCAAGGTGGCGGAGGAGAACCCAGCAAGAAGCGGCCGTTCAACGGCCGGGGAGGACGCCGCGGCATGGCCAAACAGCGGCAAGGTGACCGACCTCCCCGGGGCCGCGACAAGGATAAAGAAGACGACGACGATGACATGGAGGATGAGGATAACATCGAGCAGGAGTTCCAGAAGGCCACGGAGGTCCTGTGCGTCGACGGCGGCGCCTCTCTGCATACTTCCCACTGCCAACTCAAGCAGTGGGTGCGGGAAGTAAATGCAGCACAGCCGCCCGTGGAGTCGCGCAGGCTCCTCAAATGGTCCAGCACGCCCATCATTTTTGATCTTGAGGATCACCCTGACCGCACCACTACGGTCGGGTGCTTGCCGATGCTGGTCTCACCCACCATCCGCAACCTCAAGGTCACCAAAATGTTGGTTGACGGCGGGGCCGGGCTGAACCTGATCTCCTCAGCTGTGATCAAAAAACTCCAAATTCCAGATGGCGAGCTCGAAGAGACCAGTTCGTTCCAATGAATAAACCCGGGGAGGAGCAAGCCCAAGGGGAAGATCACTCTGCCAGTGACCTTTGGCGGGGAGCTGAACTTCAGGACGGAGAGGATAACTTTCGATGTTGCCGATATCCCATTGCCATACAATGGGATACTTGGACGTCCTGCCCTCGCCAAATTCATGGCAGCTTCCCACTACGCCTACAACGTACTCAAGATGCCGGGGCCGATAAGCATCATCTCTGTCCATGGCGACAAGAAAGATGCGCTTGTCTGCGCCGACAAGATCTACCGGGATGCAGCAGCCGCAGCAGAGAAGGACACACTTGCCGCTGAAGCTCCCGGGGGGAAGAAGACGAAGACCAAGTCCGGCAAGAGCTCTGGGGCCCACTCCGGCAACCGCACCTCTTCGGAGTGCTGCGCTGCCGTCGAGGACGTTCCATCGAGCTCCACCGGCAAGTGCAAGAAGGGAATGGCCGCTCCTCCGGCAACCAAAAAGGTGTCCGCCAAGGAGGATGGCACTGGTGGTACCTTCACCATCAGTGCCACACTTGACAGCAAATAGGAAAGCGCGCTCGTTGCCTTCCTGCGGGTGATTGTCGATGTGTTTGCATGGCAACCATCTGACATCCCCGGTGTTCCCAGGAAGGTAATTGAGCACAAGCTTGCTGTTTGTCCTCATGCGCGGCCCGTCAAGCAGAAGGTCAGAAAGCAAGTCGTGGAGCGCCAAGAATTCATTGCCGAAGAGATCAAGAAACTAGAAGCAGCGGGCCTAGTTAGAGGCGTGATCCATCCGACGTGGTTGGCAAACCCAGTCGTCGTGCGTAAGGCCAATGGGAAGTGGAGACTGTGTATAGACTTCACCGATGTGAATAAAGCATGTCCCAAGGATCCATTTCCCTTGCCGCGCATTGACCAGATCGTTGACTCCACTGCCGGATGTGAGCTGCTCTCTTTTCTTGATGCAAATTCAGGCTACCACCAGATTTTCATGGCCAAGGAAGATGAAGAGAAGACTGCATTTATCACTCCATGTGGCACATATTGTTTCATACGCATGCCTTTCGGATTGAAGAATGCAGGATCAACATTTGCAAGAGTGGTGTACACAGCTTTTGAGCCACAGATCCACAGAAATGTAGAAGCTTACATGGATGACATCGTGGTGAAGAGCAAGAGCAAAGATACACTGATCCAAGACTTGGAAGAGACATTTGAGAACCTGCGCAAGATCCAGCTTAAGTTGAACCCCGAGAAGTACGTCTTTGGAGTCCCCTCCGGCAAGCTTCTCGGGTTCTTTGTGTCACAGAGGGGGATTGAAGCCAACCCCGACAAGATTAAAGCCATCGAGAAGATAGAAGCCCCGAAGCGCGTCAAGGATGTCAGGAGGCTTGCAGGTTGTGTGGCTGCCCTCAGCAGGTTCATTTCGAAGTCTGCAGAACGCGCCCTACCTTTCTTCAAAATCTTGAAGAAGGCAGGTCCTATGAAATGGACTCCGGAAGCGGAGGCAGCGCTGCAAGACTTGAAACGGTACCTATCCTCCACTCCGATACTTGTCGCACCTAAGCCACAGGAGAAGTTGCTGCTGTACCTAGCGGCAACCAACCAGGTGGTTAGTGCTGCGTTAGTAGCGGAGAGGGAGGCCGACGAGGAATCTACACCCCCGGCAAGCGAATCCAGCGACAAGCAGGGGGCTACTCCGGCAAGCTCTGGCCCCGACAAGGACAACTCTGCGCAGGATCAAGGAGAAGTGCGAAGAAAGATGGTGCAGCGCCCGGTGTATTTTGTAAGTTCCCTCTTGCAGGGGGCTAGATCAAGATACTCCGGAGTGCAAAAGTTGCTTTTCGGCCTCCTCATGGCCTCGAGAAAGCTGCGCCATTATTTCCAAGCACATGAGATAACAGTGGTCACTCGCTTTCCGCTGAAGAGGATATTGCACAATTCAGAAGCAACAGGCAGGATCGTCGAGTGGGCACTAGAGCTGTCAAGCTTTGGTCTCAAGTTCGAAAGTACCTCAACCATACAGAGCCGAGCTTTGGCAGAATTCATAGCTGAATGGACCCCGACGCCCGATGAAGAAGTCCAAGAGACAAGTGTACCCGTACAAGAAGCGACAAGTGAATGGGTAATGTACTTTGATGGTGCCTTCTCGCTGCAAGGCGCCGGTGCCGGCGTGGTACTCATCGCGCCCACCGGAGAGCACCTCAAGTATGTTATCCAGATGCACTTCCCCAGGGAGCAAGCGACAAACAATACTGCTGAGTATGAAGGCTTGCTTGCCGGCCTCAGGATCGCGGCCGAACTTGGGATCAGAAAGCTAATTGTGCGGGGAGATTCTCAGTTGGTGGTCCGACAAGTCAACAAGAGTTACCAGAGCCCTTTGATGGAAGCTTATGTAGATGAAGTGAGGAAGCTTGAAGAACACTTTGAAGGTCTGCAAATGGAGCACGTCCCGAGAGCTCAGAATGATATAGCAGATGGACTTTCAAAGTGTGCTGCAATGAAGTTACCTGTGGAACTAGGGACCTTCCTGCTCAAGCTGACTCAACCATCCGTCACGCCATCTATTGGGCAGCACAAGAAGAGAAAGTTGGTCTCCGGTGACTACTTGCCGGCGGATCTTCCCGAGGCCGCCGCCAAGGTCCCCAAGATCAACGATCAGAACGCTGAGGAACAGTTTGCTCCTGCAGACCCTCGGGTCTGTACAGTTGAAGCAAACGTTCCCGACAAGCATCGCCCCGGCGAACTTGCCGGGGGACCATCAGCTCCGGCAGAACCAGAGGTTCTTGCCGTGGAAGCTGAGGTCCCCGCAGTGGCCCTCATGCCTTTAGTCCTTGCTGTGGAGCCTCGGGCTCCAGCATGGGCGCAGCAGATCGTCCGTTTTCTGCAAACTGGAGAACTTCCCGATGACCCAGAAGAGATAGAGAAGATAACCAGGCAGTCAAGTATGTACCAGTTCGTGGATAACGAGCTGTACAGAAGAAGACTCAATGGTGTCAGGTTGAAGTGCATCTCCAGGGAAGATGGACAGAAGCTGTTGGCAGAGATACACGGAGGCATATGCGGCCACCACATTGGCGCAAGGGCACTTGCCGGAAAGGCATTCCGGCAAGGGTTCTTTTGGCAAGAAGCCCTCCAAGATGCAACTGCACTAGTAACCAGGTGTGAAGCGAGCCAGTTCCATGCAAAACAAATTCATCAGCCAGCTCAAGCTCTCCAGACGATCCCTTTGTCCTGGCCCTTCTCGGTCTGGGGGCTCGATATCCTCGGCCCCTTCCCCCGTGCTGTCGGGGGCTTTGAGTACTTGTACGTTGCAATCGACAAGTTCACAAAGTGGCCAGAAGTGGAACCAGTGAGAAAGGTGACAGCACAGTCACCGGTCAGGTTCTTCAGGTCGATTGTTTGCCGTTTCGGGATCCCTAACAGGATCATCACCGACAACGGCACACAATTTACTAGTCGCACCTTCATGCAGTACGTCCAAGACCTTGGCGCCAAGGTCTGCTTCGCTTCTGTTGCTCACCCGAGGAGCAATGGTCAAGCGGAGAGGGCAAATGCTGAAGTGCTGCGTGGACTCAAGACAAGGACCTTTGACAGGCTGTACAAGTGTGGAAGAAACTGGATAGAGGAGTTACCGGCGGCTCTTTGGTCAATCAGAACGACACCAAGTCGAGCCACCGGACAGACACCCTTTGCTCTTGTCTATGGAGCAGAGGCAGTTCTCCCCACGGAACTCGTATACGGATCTCCTCGAGTGCTCGCTTATGATGAGCTCGAGCAAGAGCAACTGCGACAAGATGATGCATTGCTCCTCGAGAAGGAACGTCTCCAGGCTGCTGTACGAGCTGCTCGATACCAGCAAGCCTTGCGTCGCTATCATAGCCGCAAGGTTAAGGCCAGGAGTCTCGAGGAAGGCAACCTTGTTCTTCGGCGTGTTCAGTCCGCCAAGAATTCCAACAAGTTGACGCCGAAGTGGGAAGGCCCTTATCGGGTGAGACAAGTAACAAGGCCCGGCGCTGTCCGCCTTGAGACCGAAGAAGGCTTACCGGTGAGCAATTCCTGGAACATAGAGCATCTTCGCAAGTTTCACCCATAAGGCGCGGTTGCCGTGATCCGCTCCGGCAACCACCTTTTGTACAAGCTTTGCCGCTGTTGCATGTAACCCTTTGTACAAAGCCGGGCGCAGACCCCGTGCATCAGTAAAGCTTTTGTGTTTTCATGCTATTTGCCATTTTTCATGCTCTTCCTCGCTATTTGCATGCATTATTTGGCATCTTGTGCAACACACGTATCCGGTAAGCGCTAGCACGCCGAAAGGCCATATACTTGTTTCCCTCTCCTTTTTCTTTCCCTCTTAAGCAGAAGGAATGTTCCTCGCGCACAAGTTTGCCGGGGGGGAAGGAGAGGGAAGATGAACCAAGTGCTGTTCAAGAAAGAGAAGCCTTACCGGGAAGCAAGCGATATATGAAAGCTAAGTTACTAGAATTTGAGCAGTTCAAATTTTTAAATTTTAAGTTGTCTTCCTTGAACAACCACATTTTGTATGGAAAACCTGTGCGCGGAGGAACCTACCCGTGGCTAGCCGCGCCCTTATCTTGTTTTCGAGTACGCTCAACGACTTAAGTGAGCTGCGACAAGTGTCGCGCCCTTGCTTCGTTTTCGAGTTCGCTCAGCAAGCTAAGTGCGTTGCGACTAGCTGCGGCAAGGTTGCTTGCCGGTAAGACCTTGGCCAGCAGGCTGCTCGGAGTCCAGTACTCAGTGCTCGCGGCAAGGGCCCCTTGCCGGAAAGTTCCCTAGAAGCGTAAGGTTGAAAACATACATAGTAAAGGACCAAAACAAGGGAGATAACACTGCATCAATTGATCAAAATAAGGTAATATCTTACAAGGGATAACTTGTCGCAATGACTAATAAGTTCATGACACACTATGCAGCAACAAAAGAGATAAAGAAAAGGAGGCCTAATCCACGCGGTCGCCTTCAATCCTGGAGATCTTGTTCACCTTGGCGATAATATGGGCGACCTGCGCCTTCAGTGCCTCCATATCCGCGTCGGCCGTCAAGCTACGGAGAACGTTGGCGAGGTTTATGCCCGGATTGCGGTACACTATCTTCGTCAGGACGCGCTCCAAGGTTCCCGCGCAGAGCTGGCATGACTCCTCGGCCAGTTGCGCATGGAGTTTCTTCTGAAGATTTGCGAGAGCCGGCGCGATCCCTCTGAAGAAGAGACTGAGCTTGGCGCTGTGGGGGAGGTTTGGATCCGGAGAGTATATGAGATGCTCCACCCTCAGCGCCATCAGCTCCTTGTCGATGCTAGCTGCAGAGGCCACCAGGTCTTCGGTCCATACCTCGACGGTTTGGCGGAAGTTGTTGGCCGCTGTGGTGGCGCTCTCCACCAAGCCTCGCTGCTTGCGGAGCTCTTCCTTCAGTTTGGTTTCGCGGTCCCGGACGGCGTCAAGAGAGTCCTTCAGCGTGGAAACCTTCAGCTCTAGATCTGCGATTGAGTCCTTGGCGGCCTTCAGCTCGTCGCCCTGCTTGGAGAGGCGCACCTGGAGTTCAGAATTGGTGTGGGCGTCCTTCTCGTGCTCTAAGTTGAGCGCGGTGACCCTCTCCGTGCTCGCCCTCAAGAATTCCTCCAGCTGCCCAACCTTGGCCTCGAGCTCCTTCTTGGCGGTCTCCGCGGTGGCGGCGGCGGCCTTTGCTTCTTTCAACTCTCCGCCAAGGGCCTCCTCCCGGGCGGTAAGATCTTCCTCGTGAGCGTCGAGGTTGATCTTCCGTTGGGTGAGCTCGCCTTCTCGCTGGGACAGCGCTTCTCCGGCGAGTCGCTGCTGCTCCTCGGCTTCGGCCTTCTCTAGGAGCCACTCCTGGTACTCCCCGGCAAGACGCTCGCGCTCCTCCGCCACGTCGCGGAGGGCCGCCTGGTTGGCGGCGCGGAGCTCCGCAGTGCGTTTCTCCATGTCAGCTGCGGCCTTGGCGGTGAGGGCCTCCCGAGATTCGAGCTTCGCCTGCTTGGCCCGGTAAAGGGCCAGGAGCCGGTGGAGCAACTTCTCCTCCTCGGGCTCGTCGCCCCCGCCAGGCGCCTCGACGATCTTCAGCCCCGCGGAGGCGAGAACCTCCCCATCAAAGGCCTCTCCCTCCTCGGGGGCTCACGACGAGGATCCCCACGGCACTAGGATGAAGACGCCGTTGGGAGCCTCAAGGTAGTTGGCGGGCTGCTCCGTTCCGGCGGAGGGGTCGGCGGCCGGTGCAGCGCCCGACGCTCCTGCCGCCTCCGGGCCGGCAGTGCGGTCGCCGTCCCCCTCCCCGGCCGCTGCGTCTGCGGTCGGAGCAGTCTCCTCCGCAGCGGGCTCGGCGGCTCCCGCCGTGTCTTCGACGACAGGGGCGTTGCCGCCGTCGCCCTGCGCGCCCTCCTCCTCGACGACGATCTCCGTCTCCATCCGCTCTGGGGGAGGAGGATCTAGAAGAAGAAGAAAAAGAAGAAGTTCAAGCAAATATCCAAAAAAAGACAAGTCCGAGAAGACGGAGTTACAAGACCTACCTTGGCGGACTTCGTCGACGGCAGGCTCCTTCGCCGGGGAGCTCTCCCTTGGCGGGGTGGCCACCCTCGGCGGGCTGCTCGCCCTTGGCGGGGTACTCGCCCTTGGCGGAGTACCCGCCCTTGGCGGAGCGCTCTCCCTCGCCGGAGAGTTCGTCCTTGGCGGGGACGGCGGGGCCTGGAGCTCCTCGGGAGTGGTCTCCGGACGCCCCTGTGGCTGCGGCTCCACCTCTGCACAAGACAATCAAGACAAAACAGAGAAATAAGGTGTTAGTACAAGACAAAATCCTCAAGCGCGCCCGACGAGCAGAAGAATCAAAGATCAGACTTACGCTGGGGGCTGCGCTGGGGGCTGCTCCTCGGAGCAGCGCTCGGGTCCAGCAAGCTCGTCGCCGGCACGTCCCCTATCGCCGCGACGGGCGAGTCGTCCTCGACCTCGACGACGGGAACCTTGGCCTTCTTCGCCGCTCGCTGGGCCAGGGTCCTGAAGTAAAAGCAAGAAGCAAAATCAGAATCATCGAAGGAAGAATCAAGATAAAGTTAAAGAAGACGCTAAACTTCAAGCCCTTACTCCTGTTCCTCGTCGTCGTCGTCGTCGCTCAGGGCGGAGAAGTCAAACGCCACCTGAGGCGCGTCTGCGCGAGGAGCAGGAGGGGAAGGCTCCCTCGGGCGCTTGGTAGTCCCCGGGGCTGGGGGCTGCGAAGACCCGGCCCCTGTGGACGCCGAGGCCCGGGGAGCAGGCGGAGGAGCTGCTCCGCTCTGTGAAGACCCTCCTCCACTTGGCGCTGACGTGCGGGGCGCCTCCGCCGTAGCCTGTGTGCGGGGCGCCTCCGCCGCGGTTGGTGCGCCGGGCGCTCCCGTCGCAGCTTGGCTCCCCCGGGTAGCTCGCGCCGCCCGGCGAGCTGGTTGTTGTCGGGGCGCCTACGCCCTCGTCGCCGTCGTCGCCTTGCGGAGGCGCTTAAGCGGAGATCGCCTGGGACTTGCCCGAGGCGGGGAGGTCTCCGATGACGAGGAGGCGTCGTCGTTGTAGAGCCCCAAAGACCCATCGGAGTCCTCGCCGGCCCCGGCGTCCTCCTCCTCCTCCTCGGTCGGCTTGCTGGGCCCAACGCCCTGCCCTGCGGCCGTGCTCCCTCCGGCGCCTCCGCTCCCTCCAGCACCTCTGTTTCCTCCGGCAACGCCGCCCCTCGCGGCGGCCTCGGTCACGACCCCGGGGATCCCAGCATGCCTCAGAGAGGGGACCCCGGCGAGTTCCTCGGGCGGAAGCTTCAGCAGCCTGCGGATCTCCGCCTCTTCTGCTTGGCAGGACGCTTCCGCAGCCTCTGCCTCTTCAAGTGTGAAGCCAAACTCTCCTGCCGCCGCGGCTGCGGCGGCCTCTTCCACCCGAGAAGCGATATAGGCAATCTCCCGATCGGTGGTGTCCCGGGTGAGCCCCTTGATCTCATCTTTGTTCTTCGGCACCTCCACCAGGTTGTCGAAGAAGCTCATGATGGCATCTGGCTTGGGCGGTATCCATGTGCGGTCGACGCCATGCGAGTCACATGCGGGCATCATTGCGCGTAGGGGATCCAGGGCCATGCTGTTGCAGAGGGGCACCACTCCTCGGGGAGCTCTGAACCACTCTGGGTGGGCCGGGTCGTGCTTAAAAAGTTCCCGGACCATCCCCTTCAGCTCCAGCGACGTGAAGTTGAAGTTTAGCCCTGGGCGCAGTCTCATTATGTCCGCCGCGTTGCCGTACTCCCATGCTGGCCTCTTCCTATCCTGTAGAGGTGCAATGCGGCGGCGGAGGAAGTCTGCTCCCACTTCTCCCATGGTCAGCTTGGCTACTCGGAGACGAAGGATTCTGACAAGGGCGACGTTGAGCTTGATGTCGTCCGAGTCCAGCTCGCTCCAGTCCCTGCCGCGCACTATGGCTGTTGTGCGCGGCGCGGTGAAGGGCTGCGGCTCGTCCTCTACTATCCAGCACCAATCCGCGCGCCACTCCTCCCACTTGCCGCGGAGCTCCCCTTGCAGATAGGACTCCTTTTTGTTCAAGTGGAAGACCCAAGAGATTCCTCCGGAGAGGGGAGCGCCGGCCTCTACTCTAGGCGTAAAGAAATGCCTAAACAGCGCTACATTCGGATAGATCCCTATATAGTTTTCGCACAGATGTGTGAAAACCGCCATCGTGAGGATGGCGTTGGGGGTGAAGTCTAGAAGGTGGAGGTTGTAGGTGTTCATGATATCACAGAAAAATTCGGAAAAGGGAGGACAAAGGCCGCAGTGGAAGAAAACAGCGAAGAAGAAATACCCGCCGGGGTACAGATCCTTGGCGGCGGCGGGATAAGCTCTGGTCCAGGGATGCGCCTTGGTCTCCTTGGCCCAGAACAAGTAATACTTGTTCCAGAGCTCCCGCGCGCTGAGCCTCGGCGAGAAGACGACATTCCTCTTCCGCAGAAGAGCAAGCCTCGCCGCCTGCTCGGATTTCTCCTTCTTGGTCTTCTCCGCCTTCGCCTTCTCGGTCTTCGGGGCCATGGCGGAGGCGGCGAGGGAAGGGGGACGAAGAGTCCGGCGGCGCCGCAGATGCAAGAGACGGCGGAGGAGGTGTGGAGGCGGAGCGCAGAGGGGAATTTCTGGAGATGGAAGAAGAAGCAATGAAGGCGTAGGAGGGGAACCGCTCCTGCTTCCTCTGCTTTTATGGGGAAGTGGGGGACGTTTTGCTCTTTCCATTAAAAGAACGTGGCCACGTTCCCTCCCACGACGCCGCAATCGACGCGTGCCGTTACGGGGGGGGGGACGCGGCGGATGCGGAAGTGGATTCGGCGTGCCGTGGGCCGCGCGTGCCCGTGCACAGTTTTGGGCCTGGCCCAACAGCGCTCGGCACCGTGTGTGGCCCAGGCCCGGGGGCTCCTGTCGGTGTACTAAGGTAGGGGTACCTCAGTACCCCAACTTGTGCACGGGCAGTAGCAGCTTCCCGCGGCCGGGCCTACCACTTGCTTGCCGGAGACCTTTTCTGATCCATATGAAGCCATTCAAAAACAAAGTATACAAGACAGAAGCTCAAGGCCCCGGCAAGTGGAGCTTGCCGGGAAGGCCGTCCCAGGCTCAAGATTATCTCACTAGCACAAGACCCTGGCAAGAGGAGCTTGCCAGGAAGACTAGAAGATTACATTTCAGAAGACATGCCTCGGCGCAACATGCGCCCCGGCAGGGCCCGGGGAGCGACAAGCTTCAGAGCCCGACAAGCTCCTGGGCCCGGCAAGGTCAAGGCCCCGGCAAGGTGCTTGCCGGGGAGAGTTACGCTGTGTGCCCGCGCTCCAGCTCATCGAACCACGCGTCGCCCTGGGGCCCTTCCAGGGACGCGTGGCGGATGGCTGTGCAGCCTGGGGGACATGGTGGCACTCCACGGTGACGAAGCCATCACCGTGGCAAACGGAGACGCAAGGGCGGGCGCTTTTGGGGTCGACGGTGACGGGCATTTAATGCCCTTGTCCCCCACTATCAAAGTAGGTGATGACCACTATTCATCCACTGTTCCCGCACTGTTACAACTACCACCACAATTACATTTTTACCCCTTTTCCTACGTTGACACCTGTCGGTGACCCCTTGAGCTATAAAAGGAGGCCCATGCACAACGTAGAAGGGGTTCGGAACCTTGATAGCTCATTCGCTCGGTGTAGCTAGTTCTTCAAGCTCCCGAGCTCCCCAACTCAATACAATCTAAGCAGGAGTAGGGTTTTACGCGTCCGTCGCGGCCCAAACCTGGGTAAACTGCCCGTGTGCTCTCCACGATCTGCTCTTTGTGCTCCCTCCGCTCCCTCACCGCACGAACAAAGGGGCTCCGGTCCCATATATGCTCGTGGTGGACAGTTTCCCCCGACACTCCGCTTCCGGAGTCCACTTCATTGGACCTGCCTTTTTCAAGATTTTGAAGAAATGCAGGGCGCGTTCTGCAGACTTTGAAATGAACCTGCTGAGGGCAGCCACGCAACCAGCAAGCCTCCGTACATCCTTGACGCGCTTCGGTGCTTCGATCTGCTCGATGGCCTTGATCTTGTCGGGATTGGCTTCAATCCCCCTCTGGGACACGAAGAACCCGAGAAGCTTGCCGGAGGGGACTCCGAAGACGCACTTCTCGGGGTTCAGCTTGAGTTGTATCTTGCGCAGATTCACAAAAGTTTCTTCTAGGTATTGGATCAGGGTATCCTTGCTCTTGCTCTTGACCACTATATCTTCCATGTAGGCTTCTACATTCATGTGTATCTATGGCTCAAAAGCAGTGTGGACCACCCTTGCCAATGTCGAGCCCGCATTCTTCAGTCCAAAGGGCATGCGTATAAAACAGTAAGTACCACATGGAGTAATGAATGCGGTCTTCTCTTCATCTTCCTCAGCCATGAATATCTGGTGGTACCCGGAGTATGCATCAAGAAACGAAAGCAACTCACATCCAGCTGTGGAGTCAACGATCTGGTCAATGCGCGGCAAGGGAAATGGATCCTTGGGACAAGCTTTATTCACATCAGTGAAGTCTATACAAAGTCTCCACTTCCCATTAGCCTTTCGCACGACAACTGGATTGGCCAGCCACGTGGGATGAAGTACACCTCTAACCAGGCCTGCTGCTTCCAACTTCTTGATCTCCTCAGCTATAAACTCTTGGCGCTCCACTGCTTGCTTCCTGGCCTTCTGCTTGACGGGCCACGCGTGAGGACAAACAGCAAGCTTGTGCTCAATTACCTTCCTGGGAACGCCGGGGATGTCAGACGGTTGCCATGCAAACACGTCGACATTCGCCCGCAGGAAGGCAACGAGCGCGCTTTCCTATTTGGGGTCGAGCGTAGCACTGATGGTGAAAGTACCACCAGTGCCGTCCTCCTTGGCGGGCACCTTCTTGGTTGCAGGTGGAGCTGCCATTCCTTTCTTGCACTTGCCGGTGGAGCTCGATGGTGCGTCCTCGACGGCAGCGCAGCACTCCGAAGAGGTGCGTTTGCCGGAGTGGGCCCCAGAGCTCTTGCCGGACTTGGTCTTGTTCTTCCCCCCGGGAGCTTCAGCGGCAAGTGTCTTGCTGTCTGCCGCGGCTGCTGCATCCCGGTAGATCTTGTCGGCGCAGATGAGTGCGTCCTTCTTGTCGCCGGGGACAGAGATGACGCTTACTGGCCCTGGCATCTTGAGCATGTTATATGCATATTGAGAGGCTGCCATGAACTTGGCGAGCGCCAGACGGCCAAGTATCCCATTGTACGGCAATGGGATATCGGCAACGTCGAAGGTTATCCTCTCAGTCCTGAAGTTTAGCTCTCCGCCAATGGTCACTGGCAGTGTGATCTTCCCCATCGGCTTGCTCCTTCCCGGGTTGATCCCTTGGAATGTCCCGGTTTCTTCGAGCTCGCCGTCGGGGATCTGCAGCTTCCGGATCACAGCGGAAGAGATCAAGTTGAGGCCGGCCCCGCCGTCAACCAGCATCTTGGTGACCTTGAGGTTGCGGATGGTCGGCGAAACCAACATCGGCAAGCACCCGACCGCCGTCGTGCGGTCAGGGTGGTCCTCAAGGTCGAAGATGATGGGCGTGCTGGACCACTTCAGCAGCCTGCGCGATTCGACGGGTGGCTCTGCTGCATTAACTTCCCGCACCCATTGTTTGAGTTGGCGGTGGGAAATATGCAGAGAGGCACCTCCGTCGACGCACATAACTTCTGTGGCCTTCTGGAACTCCTGCTTACTGTTGTCTCCGTCATCCATGTCCTCGTCGTCGTCTTCTTCTTCGTCCTTCTCGCGGCCGCGGGGAGGTCTGTCTCCTTGCCGCTGCTTGGCCTTGCCGCGGCGTCCTCCCCGGCCATTGAATGGCCGCTTCTTGCCGGACTCTCCTCCACCTCCTTGGGCCTTCTCCTTGTCGCGTCGCTCATACTCAGCCTTCTGCTGCTCGACGAGGTACTCGACTCTTTTGCAGTTCTGGAGATCGTGGCCCTTGGTGCGGTGGATCTTGCAGTACTGCTTGTCGGAGCCGTCCTGCTTGTCGGCGGCGGCTACAGTGGCAGGCTCCTTGCCGGAGCCACCAGCCTGAGTTTTCTTGTCGCCAGCCTCCTTGTCGGACTTCTCCACAGCCAATACTTCCTTGTTCTTCTTCTTATTGTTCCGCCTCCGATTTTTCCTTGCCGGGGCGGCATCCTCGCTGTCTGTTCCTCCTGCTCCAGTATCTTCTCCGGGGAGTCTCCTCCCTTCTTCAGCGCACGCACACTTGTCAGCCAGAGCGTAAAGCTCGCTGACATCTCGGATTTTGGTCATCGCCATCTCCTCCCTCATCCGACAGTTACGCACGTTCTGGTGGAACGCGCTGATAACCGCGGCAGGGTGGACGTCTGGGATGTTGTGCTGAACGCGGCTGAATCTTTGGATGTACTTTCGCAGGGACTCTCCCTCCTTCTGGGCAAGAATGTGGAGATCGCTCTCCTGGCCGTGGGGTTTGTGGCCGCCCGTGAAGGCGCCGACAAACTGGTGGCACAGGTCTGCCCAAGAAGAGATGGAGTTCTCCGGCAAGTGCATGAGCCAAGATCTGACATTGGGCTTGAGCACAAGCGGGAAGTAGTTGGCTAGTATCTTCTCGTCGCGTCCCCCGGCAGCCTTCACCGCGATGGTGTAGATGCTAAGGAACTCAGAGGGATGGGTCTTGCCGTCGTACTTCTCGGGTACGTCAGGCTTAAAGTTCTTCATGCTGGGCCACTGGACTTGCCGCAGCTCACGGGTGAACGCACGGCAGCCTGCCGCGTACGGCAAGTCGCCTGGCTCACCGGGCGCGTGCATGTCGACAGCGGTCCCAGCGCGCTGGTCGGACTGTCGTCGCGCTTCTCTTCGACGCTCGATGCGAGTTCGAGCGTCTTCTTGTCGCCTGTCGTCCAGGACTTGGCGCTGATCGCGGCGAGCTCGCGGGTCCGACGACGCGGTGGAGTCGTCGTCGACGTTGATCCGGCGAGTCGGCGATTTCTGTTTCTGCGGCGGGGAGTGCACGGTAGTTGCACCCCCGGCGGTCTTATCTCCATCAGCCTTCGCTTGGCTGACTTGCCGCGGCCGTGACGTTTCCGGCTGCTGCGGCGTGTCATTGTTGGCGAAGGCGATGAGGCTTTGGATGGTGGCCCTCCAGTCTTTGGCCTTGTCTGCCACTGGAGGGAAGTCGAGGAGCAGTTGGGCTCTAGCAAGAGCCTCTGCTGGAGTGGAGGGGAGCGGTGGCGAGCGGTGCGAGGAGCGAGATATGCTCGGACTTCTAACAGCGTTAGAAGGAGCAGGTTCTCGCCCCGGCGACCGCGCCTTGCTCGTGCCAGCACGCTGTCCTTGAGCGTCCCGCGACCCGCCAGCTTGTCCTTGTCCCAGCAAGCGGATGGTACCGTGTGTACCACGCCGCTGCCGATCCGGCACCTCCTGAGAGGGGCGCGGTGCGTGCACGGACGCCGAGGCCTTGGAGTACGCCCGGTCGTCCGTCTTGTCCTTGGACTTGGCGGCGCCGTGAGTTTCCTCGCCGGCGTCCGTCCTTCCGCCAGCGTTCACCCCACCAACCGTTGGTTCTGGTGGTGGTGGGATCGACCCGGACGGGCCTCCTACCTCCGAAGCTTTCTTCTTCGGCGGCATGCTGATGTAGTCGATGAAGCTGGCGAAGTTGGTGAAGCTGCTGAAGGTTACGCCCGCGTGAGCACCGGATCAGGTTCGCACAACCTCGACGCCCCCTACCTGGCGCGCCAAAGATGTCGGGGAAGCTGATCGCCCACGAACACCTATGGGACCGGAGCCCCTTTTCGGTACGGCAAGGGAGCGGAGGGAGCACAAAGAGCGGATCGAGGAGCACACGCGGGCAGTTTACCCAGGTTCGGGCCGCACGAATGCGTAAAACCCTACTCCTGCCTTGGTTGTATTGAGTTCTTGAGCTCGGGAGCAAGAAGATCTACAGTGCCTGAGGCTAGCTACACCGAGCGTGAGAGTGATCAAGTTTCGGAACATCCTCTACGTTGTGCATGGGCCTCCTTTTATAGTTCAAAGGGGTCACCGACAGGTGTCAACGTAGATGAGGGTAAAAGCGTAAAATTGGTGGTAGTTGTAACAGTGCGTGAACAGTGTATGCACAGTGGTCTATACCTAACCCAGACGGTGGGGGACAAGGTCATTGAATGCCCGTCGCCGTCGCCCCAAAACAGTGTAAAAAGCATCCGTCCGGGCGTCTCCGTTCGCCACGACGGTAGCCTCGTCATCGTGGCTTGCCACCGTGTACCCCAGGCTACACAGCCATCCGCCACGTGCCCCAGGAAGGGCCCCAGGATGACGCGTGGCCAGATGAGCTGGAGCGCAGGCGCACAGTGAAAGCTTGCCCCGGCAAGCACCTTGCCGGGGTCGCTACCTTGCCGGGCCAGGAAGCTTGTCGCTCTTCGGGTCTTGCCGGGGCGCGCGATGCGCCAAGATATGTCTTCTGAAATGCTGTTCTTTGGCCTTCCTGGCAAGCTCCTCTTGCCAGGGTCTTGTGCTAATAGGGTGGTCTTGAGCTTGGAGCAGCCTTCCCGGCAAGCTCCTCTTGCCGGGGCCTTGTTCTTCTGACTTATATACTTTGTTCTTGAATGGTTCTGAAGGATCCAGAGCGGGCCTTGGCGGGCGTGTGGCAAGCCCAGCCGCGGGGTGCTGCTACTGCCCGTGCACAAGTCGGGATACTAAGGTACCCCTACTTTAGTACACCGACAACATGTTTGCCCTATTTAAGCATGTGTAAATTTTAATGAAAAATATCATTTTTGTAACCTAAAAAAGACACCACAAACTCACTTATATAATAGGATTCCCTTTAGATAAAAGTATGTCTTAATACAGTGAATACAATATGATTCATTTTCATTTAATTTTACATGCTGAAAAGTATGAAAGGCTAAATGTGTAAAAAGGAAACCACAAAAAGGTACTCTTAATCGTTGATCATAATATATAACAACCAGAACGTGTCATCTCGATATCTTTATGTTAATTGTTGATAGATGGTTACGATACTACGTCCTCATCGATTATGATATGTAACCAACAATGTTGAATCTAATTAATAGTTCTTTTTATTTGATGTTATGCATCGAATCACTATTCATAAATATAAAGTGCGTTAATAATTTGAAAGAAAAAGTGTATTTGATCAGACATGCTTATGAGTAAGCTATAAATATTACAATACCAACTCAATATCATTGGGAAAATTATTAAATGTATTTTCTCATATTTTGTATTCAATTTTGTTGCATGTTGAAAATGAAGGTATAATAAATAAACATATATTTATGTAAATAAAAAGAACAAAGTGTATTTCAAAATATTTGGAGTGGTTAATTGACAATCCAATTAGTTAACCACAAAAATGGGTCATCTATTCGTCAATCGTTCAGGACATGTGTTGAGAGATTTGTTTTAAGAAACACACCCTTCTCCTTAACCAAAGATAGCAAGATAACAAGAACTATGAGTTTTCACGGGTTTCCAATCTTATACACACACACACACACACACACACAGAGAGAGAGAGAGAGAGAGAGAGATTACGCTTAGTGTTTCCAACATCAAATAAATGAGTGGAGGAAATGTCCCAACGATGCCACAATTGTGCAATGCCTGTATCGGGGCTGCGGGGTTCTCTCAGATCTAGCAACTAACCATATTTTCTCACAAAGTCATCAATACACATAAGATTAGTAACTAGAGACATCCATTTATATTTTGTGGTACCTCTATCATCCTGAATCCATCCACACCAATAAGTCTTTGGGCCAAGCACCAAAAGAAATAACACATCCTATGGCTATAGCATCTCCAGCAGCAGAACTATATGTGTATATCACATCATAGGCTCATAAAATAAAAACCCTATATATTGTGAATACTCAATCATGTTTACTTATTTATATCTCAATTTCCATGATATTTACATTTCGAAAAGAAGAATGGTCTGTGACGGCTAGAAATTAAAACAAAATAATTACAAAACTATATACTCCTTTTTAACGAAAATACATCATGACTAAGTGAAGAAATGGCAGAAGGTAAGATGGTGCACACCCCTTCCCTATGCATGCAAGAGGGGTGTCGCGTCACAAGGAGGAGGTCGGGTGGATCCTCCTGGCGATCCTATTTACGTTGGGTTTGTTCATGAATTAGAATGGTAGTAAATATTAATTATATAGATCTAATGTATACATAACACTCTAGGACAGTAAGATCTGACGGTTACAATGGTTCAAACAAAAATGGGTGGACTAGATGAACGGTTGAATCTTATCACCCAATCCATTCTCATCTACTCTTCTTACTACCCTTCCTCGAGTATCGAATATTCTCATTGTATGAATATTCTCATTGTATGAAGTTTATGTTTGCTAGCCAAATCCGCACCAGGTAGAGATACAACTAGAGCAACCAAAACCCTTAAACCCAATTTCATGACATGATGGTTACAATGGAAAATAAGCATTATACAATCTTATGATGGTAAAGAAATAAAAGTGACGGACTACATAATAAAGGTTGCAATCACAAGGGAAATATAGTCTGATCTTCCTTTACATTAAGAGCTTGCACATGCAAAAGAAAAAAACGCATGACAACCTCTGCTTCCTTCAGCGAAGGGCCTATATTCTACTTTTTTGTATTTACTTTTCATGCAAGAGTAAGTAGTGTTCTCCTCTATTCTTTTTTCATTTTTTTATTTTGCAAGCATCATGTGGTGTGGAAAGATCTAGGAATATATATCTACTTGGATATGCGTGCTCATGTGTTATTATTGCTGACATTAACCTTGCGGTAAATTAGTTGGGAGGCAAAACTATAAACCCCTATGTTTCTATGTGTCTGACTGAAACTTTTGCTCCATATATATGCCGTGAGTGTCCGCAATCATGAAAGACTAAATGATGGTTGAGTATGTGGTCTTTCTAAACAAAATCTCTTCGATTAGACCCTTCCTAAAAATATGATGAATTGTAATTGCCTTGTTGACTCAGAACATATTTTGTTAGTTTTCAAGAAATTTTATGCTTTATACTTCGTTAATGTGATGAATTGTTACTTGATCATGAGAAGTTATAGAATAAGATATATTGCTGCTATGATAATAATCATGATGCTATTATGTGCGTATTTTGTTTTACCGAGACCTATCTCTCTAAACATGTGGTTATGATTATCGATATCGGCTTCCGCTTGAGGACAAGCGAGGTCTAAGATTGGGGGAGTTGATACGTCCATTTTGCATCATGTTTTTCTACTATTATTTATATGTTTATCATCAATATAATATTTTGTGGTGCTATTCTTATGCCTTCTCTCTCTTAATTTGCAAGATTTACATGAAGTGGGAGATTGTTGGCACTTGGAATTCTGTACCTGGAAAAGATACATTAGAGACACCTATTCCCCACAACACCAAATGAGTTGAAATTTCATGGAGAATTATGTTGAAAAAAAATATTGGATAAAATAAATACTAGAGGAGGTCCACCAGGTGCCCACGAGGCACCAGAACGCGCCCAGGTGGCTTGTGGGGCCCCTGGCCAGCCTCCGAGGCCCATCTTCTCATATATGATGTCATTTGCCGTAGAAAAAAAATAATGGGAGGACTGTGGGGTCAAATCTCCATCGTCTTCAGGCTGAACCTGGACAGGTGCACTTTTGCTCCCCGACAGAGATATTTTGCCGGGGATAGTTCTCTCTGGGAGGAGGAAAACGAAGACATCGACATGGTCAACAACCCTCTCTTCATGGGAGGACCAATCTTCATCAACATCTTCGCCAACACCATCTCATCTCAAACCCTAGTCCATCTGTTGTACTCAACCTTTGTCTCAAAACCTCAGATTGTTACATGTGGGTTGCTAATAGTGTTGATTACACCTTAATTGGTGCTAGTTATTTATTTTGTTGAAGATTATATGTTCAGATCGTTGATGCTATTGACTACCCCTTTGATTTTGAACATGAATATGATTTGTGAGTTGTTACTTCTGTTCTTGAGGACATGGGAGAAGTCTTGTCATAAGTAATCATGTGAATCTGGAATTCATTCGATATCTTGATGATATGTATGTTGTTGCTTCCTTTAGGGGTGTCATGTGAATGTTGACTACATGAAACTACACCATCTATGGGCCTAAGTGAAGTCATTGTGTAGTAGTATTTTAGATGATAGGTAGCTAGAGTGACAGAAGCTTAAACCATAGTTTGTGCGCAATTCCGCAGGGAGCTGACTTGGATCCATATGTTTCAATCTATGGTTAGATTTATCTCTATCATTCTTTCGTAGTTGTGGATGCTTTTGATAAGGGGTAATCATATGCGGGAGGCAACACAAAATCACCGGTCCACCCACATATCAAATCATCAAAGTAGCGAATGTGCGTCAAACAAACATGATGAAAGTGACTAGATGAAATTCCCATGTGTCCTCAAGAATGCTTTGCTTATTATAAGTGACCGTTCTGGCATGTCCTTTGCTACAAAAAGGACTGGGCTAGCTTGCTGCTCCTTTATTATCGTTACTACTTGTTGCTCGTTACAAATTACCTTGCTACCAAACTATTTGTTATTGATAATTTAAGTGTTTGCAGACAATACCTTACTGAAAAATGCTTGTCATTTCCTTCTACTCCTCGTTGAGTTCGACAGTATTACTTATCAAAAGGACTATGATTGATCCCCTATACTTGTGGCTCATCATCGAACAGGTCGTCCAGGTAGACTTTTCCATTGGTGGAGCAAGATTGCCCGACACGATGCCGTGCAAGGTCATCCGACTGGGCTTGAGCTGTTTCTCCTTGAGGCCCAGCTTGATCATGGTGTCGCAGTTGAGATGTTGCTACTGCGGTCAATGATCACCTGTGTGAATCGGTAGGTGCATGCGCTTCTTTGAAACGAAGGTGGGGTCAAGGAGGAGGGCATAGCTTCCCAGTGTGGTCATCATGGACGGGTGGTCCTACCGGCTCTAGGTGACCGGCCTCTTAGAACAGTGCATGAACTAAGGAAGGGGGGGGCGATGGCATTCACCTCGCGGGACCGTCTGCATAGACTATGCTTGTCATCAACCACACAGGTGAAGACGACGTAGGACGCATCCGGGCGAGGAAAGTTGTCACGGGGCTGAGCGGCAGGCGGAGCATGAGCCGACGGAGACGGCGTGGGAAGTACCGCGCCTTCGCCCCGCTCCAGGCGCTACATTCAGCTGCAGTTCCCGGTCGTATGTCCAGACTGCTTCTCGGCACTGTGGTGCTTGCATGGGGTATTTAGCATATGCTTGAAGGTAAGCTCGGGCAACCAGGCGCCCTTGCCGGTTCATGCCATCGGCTTCCACCCTGCTCCTCATGCGGCTCTACCTCGATGCCAGCAACTTGCCACCTGGCAGAGCGAGTGTCCGGTTACTCACCCTTCCGCTTGTCATTGTTGTTCTACAACCAGGCATTGTGTCCAGTGGGCCATGGTTGACAGGCGGGGCCGGCATTTCATCATCGGTTATGTCAAGCCGGACCCGTGATGCACGTGTCCGTTGTGGACATGAGCGAGGCCATGGTGGTCGGCTCGGAGCTCATGAGCTTGTGCTTGAGGAGGGTGTGGTCTCGACACCCATCGATGAAGTACTGGATGGCTTGCACCTCATGGACCCCCTCGCAGTCATTGCACAACCGAGTCCACCACGTGAGGTAGTCGTAGACAGTCTGTTCTGGCCACTGGACGCATGTGTCGAGCTGGCGGGGCCGGCCAAGCTGCTTGTACGTGCCGATGAAGTTGCAGACAAATGCCTCGACAAAGTCGAGCCATGTTTTAACGTTGTTGTCCGGCAGGCTCTTCAGCCACGTCCGCGCAGAACCTTGCAACCTGAGGGGCATGTAGTGCACGACCACACGCTTGTTGCCGCCCGTGATGCCAACGACGGTGGTGTAGTCAGTGAGCCAATCCTTCGGCTTGGTCATCCCATTGTACTTGGGGATGTCGCAAGGCAGTGTGAAGCCCTTGGGGCAGGGCTCACTATGGATGCGCTGGCCGAAGCAAGCCGACCAACCAAGATTTCTTTGGGAAGGTTGCGGGCTCCAAGACGATCGGCCACCTGAGCATTGCCATCCGGACCAACGAAGGCCGACCTTTCCTAGTGCGCGGATGGCGTTGGAGGAGCATGCTGCTGGCGAGAGAGGTCGGCCTTCTCCGCAAACCAGCTGTTGTCAGCCGGCGCGTATTGTCGGTGTACTAAGATAGGGGTACCTTAGTACCCCAACTTGTGCACGGACAGTAGCAGCTTCCCGTGGCAGGGCTTACCACGTGCTCGCCAAGGTCCGCTCTGGACCCTTTGAAGCCATTCAAGAACAAAGTATACAAGTTAAGAGACAAGACCCCGGCAAGAGGAGCTTGCCGGGGAGGCCGCACCAGGCTCAAGGTCATCTTTTCAGCACAAGACCCTGGCAAGAGGTGCTTGCCAGGAAGGCCAAGAAAACGGCATCTGAAGAGGAGATATCGCGGCGCATCGTGCGCCCCGGCAGGACCCGGAGAGCGGCAAGCTTCCGGGCCCGGCAAGATAGAGACCCCGGCAAGGTGCTTGCCGGGGGAGACTTACACTGTGTGCCTGCGCTCCAGCTCGTCTGTCCACGCGTCGCCCTGGGGCCCTTCCAGGGGCGCGTGGCAGACTGCTGTGCAGCCTGGGGTACACGGTGGCAAGCCGCGGTGACGAAGCTACCGCCGTGGCGAACGGAGACGCATGGACGGACGCTTTTGGGGTCGACGGTGACGGGCATTCAATGCCTTTGTCCCCCACTGTCAAAGTTAGGTGAAGACCACTGTTCATACACTGTTCACGCACTGTTACAACTACCACCAAAGTTACATTTTTACCCTTCTCTACGTTGACACCTGTCGGTGACCCCTTTGAGCTATAAAAGGAGGCCCATGCACAACGTAGAGGAGGTTCGATCCCAGAAACTCGCTCACTCCCTCGTTCGGTGTAGTTGGTACTGTAGATCTTCAAACTCCCGAGCCCAAAAACTCAATACAACCAAAGCAGGAGTAGGGTTTTACGCGTCCGCGCGGCCCGAACCTGGGTAAACTGCCCGCGTGTGCCCCTCGATCTGCTCTCCGTGCTTCCTCCGCTCCCTTAAAGCAACGTAGAAGGGGCTCCGGTCCCATAGGTGCTCGTGGGAGGACAGTTTCCCCCGACATCTTTGGCGCGCCAGGTAGGGGGCGTCGAGGTTGTGCGAACCTGATCCGGCGCTCACGCGGGCGCACTCTTCATCAACTTCTCCAGCTTCATCAACCTCATCGACAACTTCAGCATGCCTCCGAAGAAGAAGGCTTCGGAGGTCGGAGGCCCGTCTGCGTCGATCCCACCACCACCAGAACCGACGGTTGGTGGGGTAGACGCTGGCGGAAGGGTGGACGCCGGCGAGGACACTCGCAGCGCCGCCAAGTCCAAGGACAAGACGGACGACCGGGCGAACTCCAATACCTCGGCGTCCGTGCACGCACCACGTCCCTCTCAGGAGGTGCCGGACCAGCAGCGACGTGGTACCGGAGGTACCATACGCTTGCTGGGACGCGGACAAGCCGGCGGGTCACGGGACGCTCAAGGCCAACGTCCTGGCACGAGAAAGGCGCGGTCGCCGAGGCGAGAGCATGCTTCTTCTAACGCGGTTAGAAGTCCGAGCGTGTCTCGCTCCTCGCACCGGTCGCCACCGTTTCCCTCCTCTCCAGCAGAAGCTCTTGCTAGACCCCAACTGCTCCTCGACTTCCCTCCAGCGGCGGACAAGGCCGAAGACTGGAGAGCGACGATCCAGAGCCTCATCGCCTTCGCCAACAATGACACGCCGCAGCAGCCGGCAACATCACGGCCGCGGCAAGTCGACCAAGCGAAGGCCGACGGAGACAAGACCGCCGGGGGTGCAACTACCGTGCACTCCCCGCCGCGGAAGCAGAAATCGCCACCCCGCCGGATCAACGTTGACGACGACTCCACGGCGTCGTCGGATCCGCGGGCTCGCCGCGATCAGCGCCAAGTCCTCGACGACAGGCGACAAGAAGACGCTCGAACTCGTATCGAGCGTCGAAGAGAAGCCAAAAGGCAATCAGACCAGCGCGCTAGGACTGCTGTCGACATGCACGCGCTCGGTGAACCAGGCGACTTGCCGTACGCGGCAGGTTGCCCTGCGTTCACCCGAGAGCTGCGGCAAGTCCAGTGGCCCAGCATGAAGAACTTCAAGCCCGACGTACCCGAGAAGTACGACGGCAAGACGCACCCCTCGGAGTTCCTCAGCATCTACACCATTGCGGTGCAGGCTGCCGGGGGACGCGACGAGAAGATCCTAGCCAACAATTTCCCGCTTGTGCTTAAGCCAAACGTCAGGTCTTGGCTTATGCACTTGCCGGAGAACTCCATCTCTTCATGGGCGGATTTGTGCCACCAGTTTGTTGGCGCCTTCACGGGCGGCCACAAACCCCACGGCCAAGAGAGCGATCTCCACATCCTTGCCCAGAAGGAGGGAGAGTCCCTGCGCAAATACATCCAAAGGTTCAGCCACGTGCAACACAACATTCCCGATGTCCACCCTGCCGTGGTTATCAGCGCGTTCCACCAGAACGTGCGTAACCGTCGGATGAGGGAGGAGATGGCCATGACCAAGATCCGGGACGTCAGCGAGCTGTACGCTCTGGCTGATAAATGTGCACGTGCTGAAGATGGGAGGAGACTCCCCGGAGAGGATACCGGCGCAGGAGGAAGCGACAGTGAGGATGCCGCCCCGGCAAGGAAAAACCGGCGGCGGAACAAGAAGAAGAAGAACAAGGAGGTACTGGTTGTCGAGCAGTCCGGCAAGGAGGCTCCCGCCAAGAAGACGCAGGCTGGTGGCTCCGGCAAGGAGGCCGCCCTGTAGCGGCAGCCGACAAGCAGGACGGCTCCGACAAGCAGTACTGTAAGATCCACCGCACCTAGGGCCATGATCTCCAAAACTGTAAGAGGGTAGAGTACCTCGTAGAGCAGCAGAAGGCTGAATACGAGCGTCGCGACAAGGAGAAGGCCCAAGGAGGCGGAGGAGAGCCGAGCAAGAAGCGGCCATTCAATGGCCGGGGAGGACGCCGCGGCAAGGCCAAGCAGCAGCAAGGTGACAGACCTCCCCGGGGCCGCGACAAGGACGAGGACGAAGATGACGATGAGGACATGGATGAAGGAGACAACAGCGAGCAGGAGTTCCAGAAGGCCACAGAAGTTCTGTGCGTCGATGGAGGTGCCTCTCTGCACACTTCCCACCGCCGACTCAAGCAGTGGGTGCGGGAAGTGAATGCGACAGAGCCACCCGTCGAATCGCGCAGGCTACTGAAATGGTCCGGCACGCCCATCATCTTTGACCTTGAGGACCACCCTGACCGCACAACCGCGGTCCGGTGTTTGCCGATGTTGGTTTCACCAACTATCCGCAACCTCAAGGTCACCATGATGTTGGTTGACGGCGGGGCCGGCCTCAACTTGATCTCCTCTGCTGTGATCAAGAAGCTACAGATCCCCGACAGCGAGCTCGAGGAGACCGGGACGTTCCAAGGAATCAACCCGGGAAGGAGCAAGCCGAAGGGGAAGATCACGCTGCCGGTGACCTTTGGCGGAGAGCTTAACTTCAGGATGGAGAGGATCACGTTCGACGTTGCCGATATCCCATTGCCATATAATGGGATACTTGGCCGTCCTGCGCTCGCCAAGTTCATGGCAGCTTCCCACTACGCGTACAACATGCTCAAGATGCCGGGGCCGATAAGCGTCATCTCTGTCCACGGCGACAAGAAGGATGCGCTTATCTGCGCCGACAAGATCTACCGGGATGCAGCAGCCACGGCAGACAGCAACACGCTTGCCGCTGAAGCTCCCGGGGGGAAGACCAAGACCAAGTCCGGCAAGAGCTCTGGGGCCCACTCCGGCAAACGCACCTCTTCGAAGTGCTGCGCTGCCGTCGAGGACGCACCATCGAGCTCCACCGGCAAGTGTAAGAAAGCAATGGCAGCTCCACCGGCAACCAAGGTGTCCGCCAAGGAGGACGGCACTGGTGGTACCTTCACCATCAGTGCTACGCTCGACCCCAAATAGGAAAGCGCGCTCGTTGCCTTCCTGCGGGCGAATGTTGACGTGTTCGCATGGCAACCGTCTGACATCCCCGGCGTTCCCAGGAAGGTAATTGAGCACAAGCTTGCTGTTTGTCCTCACGCGCGGCCCGTCAAGCAGAAGGTCAGGAAGCAAGCTGTGGAGCGCCAAGAGTTCATTGCCGAAGAGATAAAGAAGTTGGAAGCAGCAGGCCTGGTTAGAGGCGTACTTCATCCCACGTGGTTGGCTAATCCAGTTGTCGTGCGAAAGGCTAATGGGAAATGGAGACTTTGTATAGACTTCACGGATGTGAATAAAGCTTGTCCCAAGGATCCTTTTCCCTTGCCGCGCATCGACTAGATTGTTGACTCCACCGCCGGATGTGAGTTGCTTTCATTCCTTGATGCGTACTCAGGTTACCACCAGATATTCATGGCCGAGGACGATGAAGAGAAGACTGCATTAATTACTCCATGTGGCACATATTGCTTCATACGCATGCCCTTTGGATTGAAGAATGCAGGCTCGACATTTGCAAGGGTGGTACACACTGCTTTTGAGCCACAGATACATAGGAATGTGGAAGCCTACATGGATGATATAGTGGTCAAGAGCAAGAGCAAGGATACCCTGATTCAAGACTTAGGAGAAACATTTGAAAATCTGCGCAAGATACAGCTCAAGCTAAACCCCGAGAAGTGCGTCTTCGGAGTCCCCTCCGGCAAGCTTCTCGGGTTCTTTGTGTCCCAGAGGGGGATTGAAGCCAATCCCGACAAGATAAAAGCCATCGAGCAGATTGAAGCCCCGAAGCGCGTCAAGGACGTAAGGAGACTTGCTGGTTGAGTGGCTGCCCTCAGCAGGTTCATTTCAAAGTCTGCAGAGCGCGCCCTGCCTTTCTTCCAAATCTTGAAATAGGCAGGCCCTATGAAATGGACTCCGGAGGCGGAGGCAGCGCTGCAAGACTTGAAAGGATACCTGTCCTCCACTCCAATACTTGTCGCACCTGGACCACAAGAGAAGTTGCTGCTGTACCTAGCGGCAACCAATCAAGTGGTTAGTGATGCGTTAGTAGCGGAGAGGGAGGCAGACGTGGAACCTGCATCCCCGGCAAGTGCATCCAGTGACAAGCAGGGGGCTTCCCCGACAAGCTCTGGCCCCGACAAGGACAAGTCTGCGCAGGAACAAGGAGAAGTGAGAAGGAAGATGGTGCAGCGCCCAGTTTATTTTGTAAGTTCCCTCTTGCAGGGGGCTAGATCGAGATACTCTGGGGTGCAGAAGTTGCTTTTCGGCCTCCTCATGGCCTCGAGAAAGCTGCGCCACTACTTCCAAGCACACGAGATAACAGTGGTCACTCGCTTTCCGTTGAAGAGGATATTGCAAAATCCAGAAGCAACAGGGAGGATCGTCGAGTGGGCATTGGAGCTGTCAAGCTTTGGTCTTAAGTTTGAGAGTACTTCAACTATACAGAGAAGAGCTTTGGCAGAGTTCATAGCGGAATGGACCCCGACACCAGATGAAGAAGTTCCAGAGACAAGCATCCCCGTCCAAGAAGCAAGCAAAGAGTGGATAATGTACTTCGATGGTGCCTTCTCGCTGCAAGGCGCCGGTGCAGGTGTATTACTCATAGCGCCCACCGGAGAACACCTCAAGTACGTTGTTCAGATGCATTTTCCCAAGGAGCAAGCGACGAACAATACTGTCGAGTATGAAGGTCTGCTTGCCGGCCTCAGAATTGCGGCCGAACTTGGGATCAAGAAGTTGATTGTGCGGGGAGATTCACAATTGGTGGTCCGACAAGTGAACAAGAGTTACCAGAGTCCTCTGATGGAAGCTTATGTTGATGAAGTGAGGAAGCTTGAA
Source organism: Secale cereale (assembly GCA_902687465.1). Classification (NCBI taxonomy): domain Eukaryota; kingdom Viridiplantae; phylum Streptophyta; class Magnoliopsida; order Poales; family Poaceae; genus Secale; species Secale cereale. The sequence goes on along the minus strand of LR738712.1, from coordinate 904,354,956 downwards.
GAACACTTTGAAGGTCTGCAGATGGAGCACGTCCCAAGGGCTCAGAACGATATCGCAGATGGCCTCTCAAAGTGTGCTGCAATGAAGTTACCTGTGGAACCAGGGACCTTCGTGCTCAAGCTAACTCAGCCATCCATTACACCATCAGTTGGGCAAAGCAAGAAGAGGAAGTTGGTCTCCGGCGACTACTTGCCGGCGGATCTTCCCGAAGCCGCCGCCAAGGTCCCCAAGATCAGCAACCAAAATGCTGAGGAACAGTCTGCTCCTGCGGACCCAAGGGTCTGTACAGTTGAAGCAGGCGTTCCCGACAAGCCTTGCCCCGGCAGGCTTGCCGGGGAACCTTCAGCTCCGGCAGAGCCGCAGGTTCTCGCCGTAGAAGCTGAGGTTCTCGCAGCAGCACTGATGCCTTTAGTCCTTGTTGTTGAGCCCCAGGCTCCAGCATGGGCACAGCAAATCGTCCGTTTTCTTCAAACTGGAGAACTTCCCGAAGAGCCAGAAGAGATAGAGAAAATAACCAGACAGTCAAGTATGTACCAGTTCGTTGACGGCGAACTATACAGAAGAAGACTCAGCGGTGTCAGGTTGAAGTGCATTTCCAGGGAAGATGGACAGAAGCTGTTGGCGGAAATACATGGAGGCATATGCGGCAACCACATTGGCGCAAGGGCACTTGCCGGGAAGGCGTTCCGGCAAGGGTTCTTTTGGCCAGAAGCCCTCCAAGATTCAACTGCACAAGTAACCAAGTGTAAAGCGTGCTAGTTCCATGCTAAGCAAATTCATCAGCCAGCTCAAGCTCTCGAGACGATCCCTTTATCCTGGCCCTTCTCGGTCTGGGGGATCGACATCCTCGGCCCTTTTCCCCGTGCTGTCGGGGGCTTTGAGTACTTGTACGTAGCAATCGACAAGTTCACAAAGTGGCCAGAAGTGGAACCAGTGAGGAAGGTGACAGCACAGTCAGCAGTCAGGTTCTTCAGGTCAATTCTTTGCCGTTTCGGAATCCCTAACAGGATCATCACCGACAACGGCACACAGTTCACAAGCCGCACCTTGATGCAGTACGTCCAAGACCTTGGCGCCAAGGTCTGCTTTGCTTCTGTTGCTCACCCAAGGAGCAATGGTCAAGCAGAAAGGGCAAATGCTGAAGTGCTGCGCGGGCTCAAGACAAGAATCTTCGACAGGCTGCGCAAATGCGGAAGAAACTGGATAGAGGAGTTGCCGGCGGCTCTTTGGTCAATCAGGACGACACCAAATCGAGCCAACGGACAGACACCCTTTGCTCTTGTCTACGGAGCAGAGGCAGTTCTCCCCACGGAACTCGTATACGGGTCTCCTCGAGTGCTCGCTTATGATGAGCTCGAGCAAGAGCAACTGCGGCAAGATGATGCATTGCTCCTTGAGGAGGAACGTCTCCAGGCTGCTGTACGATCTGCTCGATATCAGCAGGCCTTGCGCCGCTATCATAGCCGCAAGGTCAAGGCCAGGAGTCTCGAGGAAGGCGACCTTGTTCTTCGGCGCGTTCAGTCCGCCAAGAATTCCAACAAGTTGACGCCGAAGTGGGAAGGCCCTTATCGGGTGAGACAAGTCACAAGGCCCGGTGCTGTCCGCCTTGAGACCGAAGAAGGCTTACCGATGAGCAACTCCTGGAACATAGAGCATCTTCGCAAGTTTCACCCATAAGGCGCGGTTGCCGTGATCCGCTCCGGCAACCACCTTTTGTACAAGTCTTGCCGCTGTTGCATGTAAACCTTTGTACAAAGCCGGGCGCAGACCCCGTGCATCAGTAAAACTTTTGTGCTTCGCAATAATTGTCATTTCATGCCTTTCTTTTTAATTGCATGCATCATCTGACACCTTGTGTAGCACACAACCCCGGTAAGCAGTAACGAGCCGCAAGGCCCCATACCACTGTTTTCTCCTCTTTTCTTTCTTCTCTTAAGCAGAAAAAGTGTCCCTCGCGCACAAGTTTGCCGGGGGGGAAGGAGATAGAGGTATGGACCAAGTGCTGTTCAAGAAAGAGGAGCCTTGCCGGGAAACAGACAACACATGAAAGCTAAGTTGCCAAAGTTTGAGCATTCCAAATTTTTAAAAAAAAATTCTTAGTTGTCTTCCTTGAACAACCACACTTTGTATGGAAAACCTGTGCGCGGAGGAACCTACCCGTGGCTAGCCGCGCCCTTATTTCGTTTCGAGCACGCTCAACGGCTTAAGTGAGCCGCGACAAGTGTGGCGCCCTTACTTCGTTTTCGAGTTCGCTCAGCAACCTAAGTGTGCTGCGACTAGCTACGGCGAGGTTTCTTGCCGGCAAGGGCATTTGCCAGCAAGCTGCTAAGAGTCCAGCACTCAGCGCTCGCGGCAAGGGTCCCTTTGCCGGCGAGTTCCCTAAAAGCGTAGGGTGGAAAGCATACAAAGTGAAGGGACTAAAGCAAGGGAGATAACACTTCATCGATTACCTAAAGTAAAAGTGTATATTAAAGAGATAACTTGCCGCTGTTCTAACCAACTACTGCCTATGACTTAATTGACAGCGGCGAGGGAAGCAAGGTGCCTAGTCTCTTCGGTCTCCGTCGATCCTCTGGATCTTGCCCACCTTGGCGACGATGTGGGCAACTTGGGCCTTCAACGCCTCTTGGTCAGCTTCGGGCGGCAAGGTGCGGAGGACGTTGACGAGGTTGATCCCTGGGTTGCGGTAGACAATCTTCGACAAGACCCGCTCCATGGTACCCATGCAAAGCCGGCGTGCTTCATCAGCCAGCTGCACGGGGATCTTCTCCCGCAGCCGCGCAAGCGCCGGCGCCACTGCCCTGAAGAACAGACTCAGTCTGGCGCTGTGGGGGAGGCTCTCATCGGGGGAGTACACAAGGTGCTCCGCCCTCAACGCCATCATCTCCATGTCAATATTGGCGGCGGAGGTGACCAACTCGTCAGTCCATTGCTCCACCGCCCGGTTGAAGTTGTTTTGCGAGACGGCGGCGCTCTCCAGCAAGGACCTTTCTTTGCGGAGTTCGTCCTTCAGCTTCGTCTTGCGGTCCCAGGCGGCGTCGAGCGAGTCTGTAAGAGTGGAAACCTTCAACTCCAGGTCAGCGATGGAGTCCTTGGCGGCAGTGAGTTCCTGGCCCTTGTCGGAGAGGCGGACCTGCAGATCCGAGTTGGTGTGGGCGTCTTTCTCCCGCGCCAAGTTAAGTGCGGTGACACTCTCCTCGCTCGTCTTCAGGCTCGACTCCAGCTGCGCCACCCTGGCCTCCAGATCCTTCTTAGCAGTCTCCGCGGCAGCGGCGGCGTCCCTCGCCTCCTGCAGGGCCCCGCCGATGCCTTGCTCCCGGGCGGTGAGGTCGTCCTTGTGGCTGTCGAGGTCGACCTTCCGCTGGCTGAGCGCTCCCTCCCGCCGAGACAGCTCCTCGGCGGCCAGTCGCTGCTGCTCTTCCACCTCGGCCTTCTCAAGGAGGAAGGCTTGGTGCGCCCCGGCAAGCTCTTCGCGCTCCTCCGCCAAGTTCCGGAGGGCCGCCTAATTGGCGGCACGGGCTCCTCGGCGCGCTTCTCCAGGTCAGCACCAGCCTTGGCAGCCAGAGCCTCCCGAGACTCCAACTTCGCCTGCCTGGCCCGGTACAAGGCCAGGAGCCGACGAAGGAGTCTCTCCTCATTGGGCTCATCGCTGCTCCCGGGCGCATCAACAACCTTCAGCCCGGCAGAGGCGAGAACCTCTCCGTCGAAGGTCTCTCCCTCCGCGGGTGCCCTAGACGAGGACGCCCACGGGACTTGAATGAAGACCCCGTTGGCGGCCTCCAGATAGACACCCAACCGGTCCGCGAAGGCGGAGGGGTCGGCGGCCGATGCAGCGTCCGGCGCTCCCGCAGCCTCCGGGCCAGCAGTGTGGTCGCCGGTCCCTTCCCCAGCCGCGGCATCGGCGGTCGGGGCGGTCTCCTCGACGGCCGGCTCGTCGGCTCCAGCCATTCCCTCGGCAGTGGTGGCGTTGCCGCCGTCGCCATGCATGCCCTCCTCGGCGGTGGTCTCCGTCTCCATCAGCTCCGGGGCGGGAGGATCTAGTAGAAGAAAAAGAAAAGAAAGATCGTCAAGCAAATATCCAAAAAGGCGATTCCAAGAAGAAGAAATTACAAGGTTTACCTTCGCGAGCTTCTTCGACGACGGGGTCCCTCGCCGGGGAATTCTCCCTTGGCGGTGGAGTAGTAGCCCTTGCTGGCGGAGGGCCGCTTGCGCCCTCCCTTGGCGGGGTGCTCACCCTCGTCGGGCTGCTCGCCCTTGGCGGGGTACTCGCCCTTGGCGGAGTACCCGCCCTTGTCGGAGCACTGTCCCTCCCCGGGGAGCTCATCCTTGGCGGGGAAGGTGGGACAAGCGGCTCGTCGGGGGCGACCTCCTGGTGCTCCTGCGGCTGCGGCTCCACTTCTGCACAAGACAACAAGACATCAATAAGGATAACAACCTCAAGCGCGCCCGTTAAACAGAAAAGTGAAAACCAGACTTACGCTGGGGGTTGCGCTGGGGGCTGCTCTCCAGAGCAGCAGGCTCGTCCGGCAAGTTTGTCGCTGGCGCATCCCCTATCGCCGCGACGGGCTCGTCGTCCTCGGTGTTGACCACAGGGATCTTGGCCCTCTTCGCCATCCGCTGGGTCAAGGTCCTGGAAACCAAATAAGATCAGAATTAGAACCAATCAAGAAGAACCAAGACAAAATCAAGGAAATTACAAGTACTTACTCTTCCTCCTCTTCATCGGAGCTGAGAGCGGAGAAGTCAAACCCCGCCTCGTGCGCTCCAGCGCGAGGAACTGGAGGAGAAGGCTCCCTCGGGCGCTTAGCAGGCTCCGGGGCTGTGGGCTGTGAAGACCCAGCCCCGGTCGTCGCCGAGGACCGAGGGGTAGAAGGTGCTCCGGAGCCGCTCCGGGAAGATCCCCCTCCGCTTGATGCTCGGGCTCGGGGCGCCTCCTTGACGAGCTCCCTCGTCGTGGTGGCGCGCGTCGCGCGGCGCTTCGGCTGCTGTCGAGGCGCCTGTGGCCTCGCCAGCTCGGCGGCCTTGCGGAGGCGCTTCTTCTGTTGCTGCGGAGGGCTTGGTGGTGGCGGCGAATTCTCCGAGGATGAGGAGGCGTCGTCGTCAAGATTCAGAGAACCACCGGAGTCTTCGTCAGAATCCCCGGACTCGGCGTCCTCCTCCTCCTCGGCGGGCCCGCTGGACTCGGTACCCTGCCCGGCGGACCCGCTCGCCCCGGCAAGCTTCCCGGAAGGCTCCCCGGCAAACTCCTCGGGCGCAATCTTCAGCAGCTTGAGGATTTCCGCCTCCTCAGCTTGGCTCACTGTGTCCGCCTCCTCTGCTTCCTCCACGGTATATCCAAATTCGCCCGCAGCCGCAGCTGCGGCGGCCTCCTCCATTCTGGAGGCAATGAATGCTACATCCTGGTCGGTGGTCTCCCGGTTGAGGCCCTTCTTCTCCTCGGCGTTGCGGGGCTTCTCGACCAAGTTGTCGAAGAAGGCTTGCACGGTCTCCGCTGAAGGCACCAGCCAAGTGGGGACGACCCCGTGGGAGTCACACTCGGGCATCACCCCGCGTATGGCGCTGAGGGAGGTGTTGTTGCATAACGGCACCACTCCCACCGACGGCTTGAACCACTCTGGGTGCTTGGGGTCGTGCTTAAACAGTTCCCGGACCATCCCCTTCAGCTTCAGGATGGTGAAATTGTAGTTCAACCCGGGGCGCAGCCTCATGCGGTCTGCCGCGTTGCCGAACTCCCAAGCAGGTCTCTTTCTTTCCTGCAGAGGGGCAATGCGGCGGCGGAGGAACTCAGCCCAACTTCGCCCACAGTCAGATTGGCGGCCCGGAGACGAAGAATCCTAATAAGGGCAATCTCCAACTTGTCGTCCTCCGGGGCCAAATCGCTCCAATCCTTGCCGCGCACTATTGGAGTTTTGCGCGGCGAGGTAAACGGCTCAGGCTTCTCTTCCAGAACCTAGCACCAATCCGCCCTCCACTCCTCCCACTTGCCGCGAAGCTCCCCTTTCAAGTACGCCTCTTTCTTGTTCAACCTAAAGATCCAGGAGATGCCGCCGGAGAGTGGGGATCCGTACTCTACTCTAGGCGTGAAGAAGTGGCGGAAGAGAGCTACATTTGGGTGGACCCCTATGTAGTTTTCGCACAGATGTGCGAAAACGGCCAAGGTGAGGACGGCGTTGGGGGTGAAATCTAGGAGGTGGAGGCCATACGTATTCATCACATCACAGAAGAACTCCGAGAACGGAGGGCACAGACCACAGTGGAAGAATGCGGCAAAGTAAAAGTACCCGCCGGGGAACATGTCGATGGCGACGGCGGGGTGGACTCTGGTGCGGAGATAAGCCTTCGTCTCCCTCGCCCAGAACAAGTAATACTTGTCCCGGAGCTCCCTCGCGCCGAGCCTCGGCGGGAAGACCACCCTCTTCCTCTGCATGGCTGCTAACTTCGCCGTCTGCTCGGACTTCTCCTTCTTCGCATTGTCGCCCTTCGCTTTGTCGCTCTTCGGAGCCATGGCGGGGGCGGCAAGGAGGGAGGCTAGGAGGTCGCTGGCGCTGCGGGTGTTGGATGCGGCGGAGGGAGTGGAGCTCGGCTCTCCGTCGACCTTTGTGGAAACAGAGGGCGACGAGGGTTTCTGGAGATTGAAGACACAATGAAGGCAATGGAGGAAAACTGCCCCTGCTTCCTCTGCTTTTAAGGGGGGAGTGGGGGACGTTCCGCATTTCCCATTAAAGAACAGGCCACGATCTCTCCCATGACGCCGCAATCAACGCGTGCCGTTAGGGAGGGATGCGGTGGATACGGAGAGGGATACGGCTTGCCGTGGGCCGCGTGTGCCCGTGCACTGTCTTGGGCCTGGCCCAACAGGGCTCGGCACCGTGTGTGGCCCAGGCCCGGGGGCTCCTGTCAATGTACTAAGATAGGGGTACCTTAGTACCCCAACTTGTGCACGGACAGTAGCAGCTTCCCGTGGCAGGGCTTACCACGTGCTCGCCAAGGTCCGCTCTGGACCCTTTGAAGCCATTCAAGAACAAAGTATACAAGTTAAGAGACAAGACCCCGGCAAGAGGAGCTTGCCGGGGAGGCCGCACCAGGCTCAAGGTCATCTTTTCAGCACAAGACCCTGGCAAGAGGAGCTTGCCAGGAAGGCCAAGAAAACGGCATCTGAAGAGGAGATATCGCAGCGCATCGTGCGCCCCGGCAGGACCCGGAGAGCGGCAAGCTTCCGGGCCCGGCAAGATAGAGACCCCGGCAAGGTGCTTGCCGGGGGAGACTTACACTGTGTGCCTGCGCTCGAGCTCGTCTGTCCACGCGTCGCCCTGGGGCCCTTCCAGGGGCGCGTGGCAGACTGCTGTGCAGCCTGGGGTACACGGTGGCAAGCCGCGGTGACGAAGCTACCGCCGTGGCGAACGGAGACGCATGGACGGACGCTTTTGGGGTCGACGGTGACGGGCATTCAATGCCTTTGTCCCCCACTGTCAAAGTTAGGTGAAGACCACTGTTCATACACTGTTCACGCACTGTTACAACTACCACCAAAGTTACATTTTTACCCTTCTCTACGTTGACACCTGTCGGTGACCCCTTTGAGCTATAAAAGGAGGCCCATGCACAACGTAGAGGAGGTTCGATCCCAGAAACTCGCTCACTCCCTCGTTTGGTGTAGTTGGTACTGTAGATCTTCAAACTCCCGAGCCCAAAAACTCAATACAACCAAAGCAGGAGTAGGGTTTTACGCGTCCGCGCGGCCCGAACCTGGGTATACTGCCCGCGTGTGCCCCTCGATCTGCTCTCCGTGCCTCCTCCGCTCCCTTACCGCAACGTAGAAGGGGCTCCGGTCCCATAGGTGCTCATGGGAGGACAGTTTCCCCCGACACATATCAATGATGCCGACCTCCCCTGTTGCCACAGGACTGGCTGCAGATCGTTGGCCTGACGCGTGGGGTTTGAGGCGGAGTGGTTCTGCTCGTAGTTGTCCTACAACCAATTGGCCGCACCTTAGAGGTCGCAAATATGATGCTTAAACCCTCGTTCATGCACTATTCCTTAAAAAGCTTAGTTGGATCTATATGTTTCATGCTATGGTTAGATTTATCTTAATTATTCTTTAGTAGTTGCGGATGCTTTTGATAGGGGTAAATCATATGTGGGATACAACACAAAAGCCCCAGTCCACCCACATGTCAAATTATCAAAGTAGCGAACACGAATTAAACAAACATGATGAAAGTGACTAGATAAAATTCCCACGTGTCCTCAAGAATGCTTTGCTTATTATAAGAGACCGCAACGGCTTATCCTTTGCGACAAAAAGATTGGGCTACCTTGTTGCACCTTTGTTACCATTACAACTTGTTGCTCATTACAAATTACCTTGCTACTAATCCTCTGTTATTGATAATTTCAGTGCTTGCAGACAATACCTCACTAAACACCGCTTGTGATTTCCTTATACTCCTTATTGAGTTCGACACTCTTACTTATCAAAAGGACTATGATTGATCCACTATACTTGTGGCTTAATATCGAACAGGTCGTCCAGGTGGACTTTGCCATTGGTTGAGCAAGAGTGCCCGACACGATGACATGCAAGGTCATCCGGCTGGGCTGCAGCTTCATCATGGTGTCGCGGTAGAAGATGTTGATGTTAGTACTGCCGTTGATTATCACATGCGTGAAGCGGCAGGTGCGCTTCTTTGAGACGAAGGTGGGGTCGAGGAGGAGGGCATAGCTGCCCGGTGTCGTAATCATGGATGGTTTGTCCTACCGGCTCCAGGTGACCGGCCTCTTAGACAAGTGCATGAAGTGAGCAACCGGGGGGGGGGTTGCTTTTACCTCGTGACCGCCTGCGCGGACTATGCTTGTCATCAACCGCGCTGGCAAAAATGACATATGACGCATCTGGGTTAGGAGAGTTGTCACGAGGCTGGCCAACTGTCGGAGCTAGAGCCGACGGAGGCGGAAGGGCAAGGACCGTGCCTTTGACCGGCTCCAAGCGCTACGTGCAGCTGCAATTCCAGGTTGTATGTCCAGACGGCTTCGCATGGTTGTGGTGCTTGCATGGTGCGTTGATAATATGCTCGAAGGCAAGCTTGGGCAACCAGGTGCCCTTGCCGGTTTGTGACACCAGCTGCCGCCCTATTCCCCATGCGGCTCTACCTCGAAGCCAGCAACTTGCTGGCTGGTGCCCTTCTCCCCATCTGGCTCTACCTCGACAACAACAACTTTCCAGCTGCCGGAGGGAGCATCCGTCTACCCTCCCTTCCACTGGTTGTTTTCATTATTTTTCTGCCAGCCACTGTCTCCAGTGTGCCATGGGTTCACAGGCGGGTCCAGCAGTTCTTTGCCAAATGCCTCCAGAGAACCTGCACCCACATCACGGAGTCGGCTGTGGCGTACTTGTCCATCGTGGTCATGAGTGAGGCCATCGTGGTCAGCTCGGTGCGCATGAGCTTGTGCTTGAGTAGGGTGTCGTCTCGGCACAAGTCGATGAAGTACTGGATGGCTTGCACCCCGTGGACCCCATCACAATCATTGTGCAGCCGAGTCCATCGCGTGAGGTAGTCGTGGACGGTCTTTTCTGGACGCTGGATGCATGTGGCGAGCTGGTGGCGTCGACTGAGTTGCTTGTACGTGCTAGTGAAGTTGCGGATGAATGGCTCGACCAAGACGACCCAAGTGTTGAAGTTGTTGGTTGGTAGGCTGTTCAGCCACGTATGCCCAGATCCTTGCGACATGAGGGGCATGTAGTGCATGGCCACGGGCTTGTTGACCGTGTGATGTCGATGGTGGTGGTGTACTCGGTGAGCCAATCCTCTGGTCTGGCGGTCCCATTGTACTTGGGGATGTCGCAAGGCAGTGTGAAGCCGTTGGGGAATGGATCACTATGAATGCGATGGCCGAAGCAAGCCGGTCCACCAAGAATACATCCTCCAAGGCGAGGGAGCTGGCTAGATGCTCGATGTGGTGACGAGCGTCATTCATGTCAGGAAGATTGCGGGTTCCAAGACGATCGACGACATCAGCGTGGCCATCAGGGCCAACGGAGGCCGGCCTTTCCCAGTGCGTGGGCGGGGTAGGAGGAGCGTGCTACCGGTGAGCGGGATCCGCCTGCTCCACTAGCCGGCTCGTGACAGCTGGCGTATCATGATGACGTCGACCTCCCCTGCTACCACCGGACCGGCTCACGTGGCTGGGAGCAGGCAAAGAAGATACTTGGTGAGTGTGCCGCATGTGGCCGTCTAGCTGTGGATCATTCGCCTGACGCCTAGGGTCTGTGGCGGAGGTGTTCTTCTCGTAGTGGTCCTACAGCCGGTTGACCGCGGCTTAGACGTCACATATGTGTTGCTGCTGCTGCAGCAATGCCTTGCCCTCCAGGTGGACATGCTCGTCGGCAGCCTCCGGCGACACCCACATATTTTTGGCGAGCGTAGCGCAGGTGGGCCGGTTGGTGCCAAAAAGCTTGCCAATGCTGCCGCATGGCGCCCCAACAGCTTGGCTCGATGCCGGCCAACGTGAGGCCATAGGTGGTGTTCTACTCTCACTAGGCGGACTCCATTTGGCGCTGAGCAGTGGCTAGCACAGTAGCCTCGGCAAGCAGGACCTTGTGGGGCACATCGAGCTCAGCCGCAGTAGTAGCCGCATTTGTGTTCAGTGCAATGGGTTCACGCGGGCTCTACATCGTTGCCAGGAGGGGGTCGGACTGGTCAGCACCGATGGCAGCGATGGTAGTCATGCGACGGGCGCTACCGGTAGAGGTGTTGGATCCACTAGTGAGCACCTCTACATAGACACAGAGGTTGCGATGTCGCTAGAGACGTTGTCGTCACCATACGGTGGCATGATGGAGATGCCCAAAGGACGTTGGTGGGATTCGAAGGTGAGATTGAGGACAAGCGGTGCAAGACAGTGGATGTACCCAGGTTCGGGGACCTCCGCGGGAGGTAACACCCCTAGTCTACAAGATCGACTATATGGATCACAACAGGGCTACAATGATGCTACAGGAGCTGTATTGGGTGGATGAGGAAGAAGAAGATGGTTCTCTACTTCTCCATGTGTGTGTGTGTGTTGCATAAGAACCGAAGAGGGTGTCCGTCAAGTCCAGGCCACAGCATGAAGGGCTCCCAGGGTGGTTGATACGTCTCCAATGTATCTATAATTTTCGATTCTTCCATGCTATTATATTATCATTCTTGGATGTTTTACAATCATTTCATAGTCATTTTATATCATTTTTTGGTACTAACCTATTGACATAGTTCCAAGTGTTAGTTGCTGTTTTCTGCATGTTTTTTACATCGCAGGAAATCAATATCAAACAGAGTCCAAACATAGTGAAACTTTTTGAGGATTTTTTTGTACCAGAAGACATCCAATGGACCGGAGAAGCACCTCGGGGTGTTCCGAGGGGAGCACAACCCACCAGGGCGCGCCACCCAGGCGCGCCCTGGTGGGTTGTGCCCACCTCGGGTCCCCCTCGAACTGCCTCTTTGCTCTATAAATACCCCCAATATTCCAGAAACCCTAGGGGGTCGACGAAAATCAATTCCAGTCGCCACAGAGTCTAGGACCACCAGATCCAATCTAGACACCATCACGCAGGGGTTCGCCACTTCCATTGGTGCCTCTCCGATGATGCGTGAGTTTTTCCTTGTAGACCTACGGGTTCGTAGTTAGTAGCTAGATGGCTTCCTCTCTCTCATTTGATTATCAATACAGTGGTCTCTTGGAGATCCACATGATGTAACTCTTTTTGCGGTGTGTTTGTTGGGATCCGATGAACTTTGAGTCCATAATCAGATCTATCTTTTTATCCATGAAAGTTATTTGAGTCTTTTTTGATCTCTTATATGCATGATTTCTTATAGCCTCGTATTTCTTCTAAGATATTTGCGTTTTTTGGCCAACTTGATCTATTTATCTAGCATTGGGAAGAGTGCTTTGTAGTGGGTTCGATCTTACGGTGATTGATCCCAATGATAGAAAGGAACCAACACGTATCTATCGTTGCTACTAAGGATAAAACGATGGGGTCTATTTCTACATAAATAGATCTTGCCTACATCATGTCATCGTTCTTCTTGCATTAATCCATTTTTCCATGAACTTAATTCACTAGATGCATGCTGGATAGCGGTCGATGTGTGGTGTAATAGTAGTACATGCAGGCTGGAGTCAGTCTACTAATCTTGGACTAGATGCCTAGATAAAAATCATTGCATTTATATCGTCATGACTATTTGAAGTCCTGTCAATTGCCCAATAGTAATTGTTTAGCCACCGTTTGCTATTTGTCTCGAGAGAAGCCACTAGTGAAATCTACGGCCCCCGGGTGTCTTCTTTATATTATTTGCCTTTGCGATATATTTTCCTTTGCTTTTATTTTCAGATCTATTAAACCAAAAACCCAAAAATACCTTGCTGCAATTTATCTTATTTGGCGTTCGATCTATCACTATTTACAACTCTATCACGTCCGTTACCCGGAAGGGATTGACAACCCCTTTTAAACGTTGGGTTGCGCGTATTTATTATTTGTGTGCAGGTGTTGTTTACGTTGTGTTGCTTGATTCTCCTACTGATTCGATAACCTTGTGCGAATCACTCAGGGAAATACCGACCGCTGCTATACTACATTATCACTTCCTCTTTGTGGAAATACCGACATAGTTCTAGCAGACATCAGAAGGAATTTCTAGCGCCGTTGTCGGGGAGGATCTTCAACATGTACCAAGTTCCTAATCACAAATCTCATATCCTCGTAATTTACTTTATTTACCATTTGCGTCCCATTTTCATCTCCCCCACATCACAAAAAATTGACGTTTTTATTCGCCCTCTTTTTCGTACGCCGTTTTCTCGTCAGACATGTTTTCATTTGCCCTTATATCTTACTTGGTTACTTTGCTTGGTTGTATGGTATAATTGGGTGTTTTATTAAAATCAGAAGGAAAGCATTTATGGATCCTCATCCACTTGCTAATCTTTTTAAAAGATCCAATTATTATGAACCAATTGCTAGTGAGTTGAGTGCACTAGATTATATTTATGAAGTTTTGCTTGAGATTCATGAATCTGAAATTTGCGATGAAGTGATAAAATAAGAAATTTATGAAGTGATTCATGATAGCTCCTTGAATGAGAAGCATAATTGGAATGGTTAATGTCAATTATGCTAACAATATGCAAAATCCCAAGCTTGGGGATGCTAATTTTGATATGTCCTCTACTTATTGCAATGATCATGATTGGGGTGATTCTTCTTACGATCTTGAATATTTATTTAAGCCTCATGATGAATATGCTTGCGATAATATTGAAAGTGGGTTCGGAGAGGTCATGACTTTATTTGATGATAATCCCACTATTTTGGAAGAGGGTCAACTTTCTATGCATGTGGATCATAGAAAATTTTATGTGATAGCTATATTGTTGAATTTGAGTATGATCCTACATGTAATAATTGTGAGAGAGGAAAATATGGTTGTAGAAATTTTCATGTTACTAAATTACCTCTTGTCATGTTGAGATTGCTATTGTTAATTTGATCTTCCTTGCGTATGCTAGATGTTTCTTGTCTTGACAATTTGGTTGCCTACAAAATGCCTATGCATAGGAAGTATGTTAGACTTAAATGTGTTTGTCACATGCTTCATGATGCTCTTTTTTGTGCTTCAACTCTTTTCTTTCATTTGAGCATCATTGAAATCACAAGCCTATCTTAATGGCTATAAAGAAAGAGCTTATTGGGAGGTGACCCAATGAATAAAATAATATATATTTTTTCTTTTTGTTTTCTGTTCTTGTGTGCATACCCTTTAATACCTCTGTTTAGATGTTTTTTTGTTTGAAAAAAAGTTTTTGCCAAGTGCTACTTCTCGAGCTTGTGTTGTATTCCCTCGAAGAGGAAAGGGTGATGCAGCACAGTAGCGTAAGTATTTCCCTCAGTTTTTGTGAACCAAGGTATCAATCCAGTAGGAGACCATGCGCGAGTCCCTCGCACCTGCACAAACAAATAAGAACTTTGCAGCCAAAACGATAAGGGGTGTCAATCCCTTTACGGTCACTTACGAAAGTGAGATCTGATAGATAGGATAGTGTAATATTTTTGGTATTTTTGGATATAAGAACAGAAAGTAAATAACGCAAAGTTAAGTAGATTGGAGATTAATATGTTGAGAATAGTCGCGGGGGCCATAGGTATCACTAGTGGCTTCTCTCATGATAGCAAAATTCTACGGTGGGTGAACAAATTACCGTCGCGCAATTGATAGAAAAGCGAATAATTATTAGAATATCTAGGCATGATCATTACATATAGGCATCACGTCCGTGACAGGTAGACCGAAACGATTTTGCATCTACTACTATTAGTCCACACATCGACCGCTATCCAGCATGCAGCTAGAGTATTAAGTTCATAAGAACAGAGTAATGATTTAAGCAAGATGACATGATGTAGAGGGATAAACTCAACCAATATGATATAAACCCCATCTTTTTATCCTCGATGGCAACAATACAATACGTGCCTTGCTTCCCTTGCTATCACTGGGAAAGGACACCGCAAGATTTAACCCAAAGCCAAGCACTTCTCCCATTCCAAAAACTATAGATCTAGTAGGCCAAACCAAACCAATAATTCGAAGAGACTTGCAAGGATATTATAATCATACATAAAAGATTTCAGAAAAGAACCAAATATTTCTCATAGATAATCTTGATCATAAACCCACAATTCATCAGATCTCGACAGACACACCGCAGAAAGATTACACCAAATAGATCTCCTCGAAGACCGAGGAGAACTTGGTATTGAGATCCAAAAAGAGAGAAGAAGCCATCTAGCTAATAACGATGGACCCGAAGGTCTGTGGTAAACTACTCACAACTCTTGGTGAGGCAATGGTGTTGATGTAGAAGCACTCCGTGGAAGATCCCCCCCCTCCGGCAGAGCTCCGAAACAGGCCCCAAGATGGGATGTCACGGGAACAGAAGGTTGCGGCGGTGGAATTAGGGTTTTCTCTATTGCCTCAATGTTTTCAGGGTACATGGATATATATAGGAGGAAGGAGGGCATCGGGGGAGTCAGAGGGGGGCCACGAGGGTGGGGGGCGCTCCCTGGACCCTCGTGGCCACCTCCTTCGTTCCCTCGCGTGTACTCCAAGTCTTCTGTGTTGATATCGTTCCAAAAATAACTCTCGCGAATGTTTCATTCCGTTTGGACTCCGTTTGATATTCATTTTCTGTGAAACCCTGAAATAGGCAAAAAAAACAGCAATCTGCACTGGGCCTTGGGTTAGTAGTTTAGTCCGAAAAATAATATGAAAGTGTATAATAAAGCCCATTAAACATCCAAAACATATATATAATAGCATGGAACAATAAAAAATTATGGATACGTTGGAGACGTATCACCAAGCAAAGCCTTAGGATCATGTTGAGTGTTAGTAGATTTGATCTTGCTGAAAAAACAAAAATGTTTGCGGTCACGAGAAAAATTCTCGTTTTTTACACAAGAGAAATTTTGAGTTGATTCTTTTTGCAGAAGATTAATATACAAATTTCCCACATGGCCATATGTTTTTTCAAGATTTTAAGTGTAACATAAGGATTCGAAATTTCCAGATTGCAACAGACTATTCAGTTTTTGACAGATTCATTTTTCCTTGAGTTGTGTGCTTGTTTTGATGATTCTATAGTGAATTTTTTCCATAGAAATGTTGGAATACAGTAGATATAATGCAAGAATAAAATATGAATTGGTTTTCTACATTACTTATAGCAGTGATTTATTTTCTTATACTAACGGATCTCACGAAAGTTCTGTTGAGTTTGATGTGATTGAAGTTTTCAAGTTTTGGGTTATCTTACGATAAATGAAGGAATAAGGAGTAAGAAGAGTCTAAGCTTGGGGATGCCCATGGCATCCCAAGCTATTACCCAAAGAGAAGCAAGCAACTAAGCTTGGGGATGCCCCCGAGTGGCATCCCCTCTTTCTTCTAACAACCATCGGTATTTTACTCGAAGCTATATTTTTATTCGTCACATACTATGTGTTTTGCTTCGAGCGTCTTGTATGATATGAGTCTTTGCTTGTTTTGTTTTGCTTTTTAAGTCTTGAATCCTTGTTGTACACACCTATTAGAGAGAGCCAAATTATGCCATGACTTGTTAGAATAGCTCTCTATGCTCCACTAAAAATTTTATGAGCTATGTATTTGCTCTCGTGCTTCACTTATATCTTTTTGAGAACGGTGTGCTTTAACATTTTTGAGGAAATACTCTCTTGCTTCACTTAGATTTATTTGAGAGATAGTAAAATTTTCAAGAAATTATCTCTTGCTCCACTTCAATTATTTTCAGAGAAAGAAAAAAATTATGCTCAAGATCTTCACTTATAATTGTTTGAGCTTATAAAAAGGAACACATGAAAATTAGTTCCAAAGTGATAGATTTCCAAGAAGGGTATAATAAAAACTTTCATGAAGATCATTGGACAAAATAAACTTGATTCCTTGAAATAGTTTTGAGATATGATGATGTGATATATGAGTTATGTTAATGAGTAATTATGCTTTAGTAAGAATATTGATGCTAAGGTTTGTGATTCCCTATGCATGAACGAAAGTCAATAGTCATGCAATGAAATTACATCCTACTTGTCGTGCATTATTTGATGTTAATTATGCTTAATGTTCGCTTATGACATTAGTTGCTTCATGGTTGGTCGCTTCCCAATCTATTGCTAGCCTTCATTTTGCACTAAGTATGATCACTAGTTGTGCATCCAAAATCCTTCAACCCAGTTTTGCCACGTGTGTCCACCATACCTACCTATATGTGCTATTCCCTTGCCTTTCTAAGGAAATTTGTATGTGCCATCTCTAATGCTCGTGCCGCTCGCGAGGCGGTGAGGGGTGGCTAATATTTTCCATGCTAGATGTGTTATTCTCACGATGAGTGTTTATTCACTTGTCATTGCACGAGAGTAAGGTAACTGTAGTAGGGATGCCCAGTCCTGAAATGAAAAATAAATTTACTTTATGTTGTCAAATAATAAATTCCTTGGAAAGTGTTGGTATGGAAGGCCACCGAGGATTCGGCTAGCCATGGCTTGTGAAAGTTTGGTGGAAAAAAGAATAAACTTTATTATATGTTTGGGAACCGCCTATGATATATCTAGCATGGAAAGTGTTGGGAACCATAAGTCATTTTCGTTGGTGGGAAAAGTGTGCCTCCCAAAATAATTTTATCTCTCAAATTAAGCTTCGAGCTCTGGCACCTCTACAGATCCCTACTTCCCTCTGCGAAGCGCCTTTCTTTCACTTCATGCAATTTTTATTTTGAACTTGAGTCTCCATCTTCCGTTATAAAGCACCAACTAGGTGGCACTATGATCGTACTTGAGCATTGGGTGTAACTAATATGCGAGTGTGTTTCATGAATGGATCTATGGTCGAGCATGATGGGCTAGGGATAATTTATTTTAGCATTGATATTTTGAAAGACATGATTGCTTGTTGATATGCTTGAGTATTTAAATCTCATGTCAAAACTAGACTATTGCTTTGAACCGTATAAAAGTCCAAATGTCCATGCTATAATGAAAAGAATATGATATGACATGATAAGCAACATTCCACATAAAAAATTCCGTTTTTATCATTTACCTACTCGAGGACGAGCAGGAATTAAGCTTGGGGATGCTGATACGTCTCCAACGTATCTATAATTTTTTATTGTGCCATCCTGTTTTATTATCATTCTTGGATGTTTTACAGTCATTTTATATCATTTTTTGGTACTAACCTATTGACATAGTACCAAGTGCTAGTTGTTGTTTTCTGCATGTTTTTTACGTCGGACGAAATCAATATCAAACGGAGTCCAAACGCAGCTAAACTTTTTGAGGATTTTTTTTGTACCAGAAGACATCCAGTGAGCCAGATAACCACCTTGGGGGTGCTCCGACGGGAGCACAACCTACCAGGGCGCGCCGGGAGGCCCAGGCGCGCCCTGGTGGGTTGTGCCCACCTCGGGTGCCCCCAGAGCGCATCTTTGCTCTATAAATACCCCAATATTATAGAAACCGTAGGGGAGTCGACGAAAATCAATTCCAGCCGCAGTAGAGTCTAGAACCACCATATCCAATCTAGACATCATCACGGAGGGGTTCACCACTTCCATTGGTGCCTCTCCAATGATGCGTGAGTAGTTCCTTTTAGACCTACGGGTCCGTAGTTTGTAGTTAGATTGCTTCCTCTCTCTCATTTGATTATCAATGCAATGGTCTCTTGGAGATCCATATGATGGAACTCTTTTTGCGGTGTGTTTGCTGGGATCGGATGAACTTGGAGTCTATGATCAGATCTATCTTTTTATCCATGAAACTGACTTGAGTCTTCTCTGATCTCTTATATGCATGATATCTTATAGCCTCGTATTTCTTCTTCGATATTTGGGTTTTGTTTGGCCAACTTGATCTATTTATCTTGCAATGGGAAGACGTGCTTTCTAGGGGGTTCGATCTTACAGTGCTTGATCCCACTGACAGAAAGGGAACCGACACATATCTAACATTGCTACTAACGATAAAATGATGGGGTCTATTTCTAAATAAATAGATCTTGTCTACATCATGCCGTCATTCTTATTGCATTACTCCGTTTTTCCATGAACTTACTACACTAGATGCATGCTGGATAGCAGTAGATGTGAGGAGTAATAGTAGTAGATGCAGGCTGGAGTCGGTCTATTAATCTTGGACGTGATGCTTATATAAAAATCATTGCCTGGATATCGTCATGATTATTTGAAGTTCTATCAATTGCCCAACAGTAATTGTTTACCCACCGTTTGCTATTTTTGTCGAGAGAAGCCACTAGTGAAATCTACGGCCCCCGGGTCTCTTCTTTATATTATTTTTCTTTGCGATCTATTTTCCTTTACTTTTATTTTCAGATCTATTAAACCAAAAACCCAAATATAACTTGCTGCAATTTATCATATTTGGCGTTTGATCTATCAATATTTACTACTATATCACGTCTGTTACCTGAAAGGGATTGACAACCCCTTTTACACGTCGGGTTGCGAGTATTTGTTATTTGTGTGCAGGTGTTGTTTACGTTGTGTTTCTTGATTCTCCTAGTAGTTCGATAACCTTGGTCTCATCACTGAGGGAAATACCTAACGCTGGCATACTGCATCATCCCTTCCTCTTTGGGGAAATGCCGACGTAGTTCTAGCAGACATCAGTGGTCTTATAGGCCGCCCCCAGGGTACAACGGTAAAACTGCATGGGCGCAGGGCGCTGGCATCATCGTCTTGACTTTTACATGGGGCCCGCCACCTATAGGACCCGCCGACAGGACATCACTGTGGCACGTCTTCGGCCTCGTCATTGAGTAGTTGCTACACTGCCGGGCCGCGCATGCCGGTCGCTCGGTTCAGCAGAGCAGCATGCACTGTAGATACGCTTCCTCCGGTCAGCGGTGAGGGGTGTACTATAGCCCCGCTCTCTCCATCGTGGGAGCGTTATCTCCTCATACGAATGGATGTGACGGGCACTAACTTGTCGTCTACCGGCTGCGACTAGCCCACTGTGGCGACGTGCCACGCTGGGCCGGGTCTCCCGAGCCGGCGGACGGGCAGGAGACCTAGCCGGATAGATGGGCACTCGCCATCTCGATGTTTTTGAAAATATTTAAGTGTGGATGCCCCTATCAGTGGGTCATCCCCTCGACACTAGTACATCAAGGGTACCATCGATCTCATCTTGCATGTCTTGAGCTCATCCTCAGCAACACATACAACTCATTCTGACGTCGATTGGGCTAGGTGCACTGAGACCAGGCGCTCTACATCTGGCTACTGTCTCTATCTTTGTGATAGCCTCGTCTCTCGGTCGTCTAGTAGGCATACCATGGAGTCTTACTCCAGTGGTGATTCAGAGTATCATACATCGCCCATGTTGTTGTTGAGTGTTGTTGGATTCGTCACCTACTTCGTGAGCTTCATAATCCCCTGACGACTGCCACTATTGTTTTCCGTGACATTGTTAGTACCGTCTATAGGGCCTCTAATCCATTCGAACATCGTCACAGCAAGCACATTGAGATCGACATCCACTTTCTTGGGGAGAAGGTGTCACTTGGTGAGGTCCAGGCTCTTTATGTGCCATCCTCGCATCAGTATGCTCATATAATGACAAAAGGAATGTCCTTGCAGCTCTCCTCTGAGTTTCTATCCATCATATGCTTGCTCCCGTACGACGCACAAGCTTAGGGGGATGTTAAAGTATTCATGTTGTTCATACCACATGCACTAGGGAACTAACACAATATTCCACTGAATATTTGTTGTATGATTGGTTTAAGAATTTCCTTTGGTTCACCTTTTTTACTCAGGCATGCAATCCGATATATTGTGAATACAAGGCTGCCCGCGTGTGGCGGATTTGCACAATCCTATAATTCTTCTTATTTCTTAAAAACTTGGTATGTAGAAGTATTTGGCCTCCCTTTCGTAAAAACAATTTATTACATATATTAATTTATTTAGCACCAAGGTTAATCCAACTTTTTAACATTTATAATTTCTATGACATATTCATTTATGAAGAAACGGTGTTAGTAATAAAATACTTCTAGCACACGCATAGAAGTTTGGGTGCTCAGGATATAGGTAAAACTATATACTGACTTCTCAGTTTTTTAATACGGGTGGATCCCGCAGGACAGTATGAAGTGTGTCAAATCTCACATGTGTAGATAGGTTTTATTTTAAGCCTTGCTTGCAGTCTACCAGCCTTTCTTTTATCTTACCTAATTGTGCATTTTGATTAGTTTTCCCGTATTTTGGTCGCTTTTCATATATAGATACTACTTTGTCATGCGAACCTAGGATATTGATTGTATAGAATATGTTTATTACTCCACATGAAATTTCTCCTTTAATTATTATGTGATGTAGCTTGCATGCATATATGGTTATACATGACTGTTGATATATTTTTACATGAGCCTGTGTTGTATGTAACTTCCATAATGTTTAATCTCAACCTAAATAATTAATATTAATGGAGTATATATTTTTAGTCTGCCTGGATAAACGTGGTGATTTGTTGGCATCTTGTTTTAATAATATAGTGGAGAGATGGAGCATATACTTTTAGAGGAATAGAGGGGGAGATTTCTGGAATTTATTGATGTATTGCTTCAGCCTCATGGGCATATATATAGGAGTAATTGATCAACTTGGAGTACAAGACAAGGTAGAAATAAATCCTACGCCATCCAATGTTTCCTAAATAATTACGATACTCAACACTTGCTAGACACTCTCTGTCAGATTGTTGAAAATGGTTCATCGGAACTGTGATTAGAATGGGAGTGGTAGACTTGTATACAAGGGAATTCCTAAATTATACCCCTATCAAAATGTATAACCATGTCATGGCACCAGATGTTTTTTTTCAGGCCCATGACAGTTGAGGAATCTAACTTTCTTTCAATACAGCAATCAAAAAGTCTTAGTAGGATCAGAAATATATAATTTCTTGTGTTTGCTCTTCCATTATAGAACTAATACTAGAAGTCTTCTCACAAGAAATATTTACTTTTATTTTCATAAATGAACTTTCCCCACGATATGTCTTTAAATTTTGGTGTTTACAAGTATTTTCCCTCCCTTTCGTGGTAGCTGAGTTTTTTTTTATAATTAAGCACTTCGTATGAAATTTCGTGTTTCATTTATTATGTGATGGAGTTTGCATGCATATATGATTATAAATGATGGGTGATATATTTTAACATGTGCCAGTGTTGTACACACCTTCGATAACGTTTAATCTCAACATTGATAATAAATATTAATGGAGTATATTTTCTTGTGGTTTGTTTGCCTCTTGCTTTAATAATGCAGCACAATCTCTAATCTATTATACAAGGCCACAAACTCCTATGACATGTAACAATGTAAAATCTAATGTATTTCTTTGTAAACTAGCTATTACTTTTGTTTACCGTGCTAACTAATATGCCACATGTATTCAAGGAAGGAATAGGAAACTGAGTGGAGTATCTTTATGACTGCATGCATGCACGTACTGAACAAGTTGCTAGTACCACGAAATATTCTTAACGTTTTTCTTGATTACTGGTGGTGACCTTTATATGAAAGCAAAATGATTTTCTATAATGACCTTCTAAATAGAGGGAGTAGATAGATATAGCATATACTTTTAGTCTACATGAACTAATGCAATATTTTTTTTCCTTCTTGTTTAATTATTACTCTCTTCATTCCATAATATAGTAAGCATAGATTTTTTATGAAGTCAAGTTTTCCAAAGTTTGATCGAGTTTATAGAGAAAATTATCTATATCTACAATAGAAAATAAATAATATATGAAATTACACCTTATGGTTAATCAACTGATATATGTTTGGCATTCCAAATGAAAATGTTTTTCTCTACACAATTGGTCAAATTTTGTGAGGTTTGATTTTTTAAAAAAGTATATATGCACTAATTTTTTTAACTACAACATGTAATCAACACTACTAGTCACCCCCTAGCAACAATCTATAGTTCCGGTAACAAGATTGAATAGAAGAGATGAACTAGGGTTTGAGATGAGATGGTGTTGGTGAAGATGTTGATGGAGATTGCCCTCCCCAAGATGGGAGAGCTGTTGGGAATGATGATGACAATGATTTCCCCCTTTGGGAGGGAAGTTCCCCCAGCAGAATCGCTCCGCCGGATGGCAAAAGTGCTCTTGCCCAAGTTCCGCCTCGAGACGGCGGTGCTCCGTCCCGAAAGTCTTCTTCTTATTTTCTCTAGGTCAGAATCACTTATATAACAGAAGATGGGCACCGGAGGTGGGCCAAGGAGGCCACAACCCACCAGGGCGCGCCAGGGGGGCCTGGCGCGCCTAGGTGGGTTGTGCCCACCCAGTGGCCCCCCTCTGGTGTTTATTGGCTCCAGTATTTATTAAATAATCGATAAAAATTCCCCGTGAAGTTTCAGCTTGTTTGGAGTTGTGTAGAATATGTGGCCTGATGTAGCTTTTCCAGGTCCAGATTTGCAGCTGCCGGAATTCTCCCTCCTGGTGTGTTCCTTGCAAATTATGAGAGAAAAAGCATTAGAATTACTCAAAAAAGCAAGAAGGTTGTATATGATTTTAAGGTTGTTGTCGCCCAGTTGTGCATGCACCATCATGTCCTCATCTACCACTAATATATGGCCAGAAGATATTATAAGTGTTTCTCCGTAGGATTGCCGACATCCGTGGCCACTACAGGGTCAGGGGTAGTAAGAATAACAAGGACTCCCTGGTTGACCCCTACTACATGAAGATGAAGAATGATATCAAGAAGGACAAGACCGCCTAGTGTAGTGCGTAGGTATGGAGACTCGTTGAAGAACACGTCAAGTACGCGGCCAATTATGCATACACAAGCTATGAGATGTACAGGCGGATCATTGAAATGACAAATTTCTTTCATCTTGCCCCAGGCGAGCGATCAATCCATATAGCAGTGCAGGCAGCCCGATAGGTGTCTGTTTAGCAATGTCTTTGAATTCCAATCCTCAATCAATAATTCGAGGAAGAAGTATGACATGTGTATCCATCATCCGACGATGATGGTCGAAAGCAGTTATTGAACAAATAGATCTAAATGTCATTTTCCGTCCAAGGCTACTTAGACACTTTAGGCAAAATGCCCCCAGAAGGGCTCTCGAATTAGATTCATGTGACCAAAAGTTGGATTATTAGGATAACTAATCCAACTTTTTGTCACATGAATCTAATCCATGTTTCTTCCACCCAATGAAATAATAACTCAACATGATCATAATAACTCGTCATCATATTCATATAAGAACTCATACATCATCATCATCATTGTAATAGCAACTCATCTTCATAGCCATATAAGAACTAGCTCATCATTCTAGCACAAGGTAGCACATTACTCACCCTCATCATCATGATAACAACTCATCATTATAGTTATATAAGAACTAGCTCATCATTCTATCACAATGTAGCACATAACTACCTAAGACCCCTACTCCCTCAATGGTAAAATAGCATAAAACAGGTAAACCCTTGAATCTCCATTATGGAGAATACAGATGAACCTATCTCCCATTTGTGGCCCGTGCTTAATGTTGGCCCCAAGTAGTTCTCTGCGACCTTTCAAAACTTTTCTCCAGTCTTTGATTGTCACTAGTATAACACAGGGCATTGGTTCAGGCCGGGGAGGGCCATTAGTCCCGGTTCAGTCACGAACCGGGACCCATGGGGGCATAGGTCCAGGTTCGTGAGCCCAGGGGGCCGGCCGGGCTACGTTGGGCATTGGTCCCGGTTGGTCTCACCCCTTTGGTCCCGGTTCCAAACACGAACCCGGACCAATGGGCCTCGCTCCTGGCCCACAACCATTGGTCCCGGTTCATGGCTGGAACCGGGACCAAATGTGGTCCTTTAGTCCCTGTTCCAGCCACGAACCGGGACCAAATGTGGTCCTTTAGTCCCCGTTCCATCCACGAACCGGGGCCAATGAGCTGCCTATATATACCCCCTCGCCAGCGAGCAGAGCACTCCACACTGCTCTGTTTTTCTGGCCCCCGAGGGGAGAGCTTTGTGGTGCTCTAGCTCACCTCCTATGCACATGAGGTGTTCGATGAAATGCCCGAGCCACACTACTTGAGCTTTCTCCTCTCGAAGCTCCTTGTCCAATCTCCATTTTCCTCAAGATTTGTATAGGTTTGCTGGTCCGTCCTGTCCCGTCCCTGTCCTCACCGCCGTTATTCACTCGCACCGATCTCGTTGCCGGCACCACCGTGGTGAGCCTCTTGTTCTTATATTTTTCTAAAAGCAAAAAATTCTGATGATGAACTTCTATGAGAAAAATGTAGGTACTTTGATTTTAATGTGATGATGAACTTCTATAAATTTGGTCACTTATGTATTCATGATGTTCTGTAATGGTTTTTGACACACTTAATTATATATAATGCACGCAGATGAACCGGCAATGGATGTACGGTAACAGACGCACCTCCGAGTACATTAAGGGCATGCATAATTTTCTGGAAGTGGCTTAGGCAAACAAGCAGAATGGTTTTATGTGTTGTCCATTGCTCTATATGTGGGAATACGAAGTCTTTCTCTGACCGGAAAATCCTTCACACCCACCTGCTTTATAGGGGTTTCATGCCACACTATAATGTTTGGACCAAGCACGGAGAAAGATGGGTTATGATGGAAGACAACGTAGAAGAAGAGTATGATGACAACTATGTGCCCCCTAAATAAGGTGATGCTGCAACGGGGGAAGCTGGAGATCAAGAGGAACCAGACGATGTGCCCGATGATGATCTTCACTGGATCATTGTTGATGCAAAGAGACAATGCGAAAGTGAAAAGGAGAAGTTGAAGTTCGATCGCATGTTAGAGGATCACAAAAAAGGGTTGTAACCAAATTGCGAAGATGGCAACACAAAGCTTGGTACCACACTAGAATTGCTGCAGTGGTAGGCAGACAATGGTGTATCTGACATAAGATTTGAGAAGTTTCTGGAAATATTGAAGAAGAAGCTTCCAAAGGATAATGAATTACCCGATAGTACGTACGGAGCAAAGAAGGTTCTATGCCCTCTAGGATTGGAGGTGCAGAAGATACATGCATGCCCTAATGACTACATCATATAACGCGGTGCGTGCGAGGATTTGAACGCATGCCCGGTATGCGGTGCATTACGGTATAAGATCAGAGGAGATGACCCTGGTGATGTCGACGGCGAGCGCCCGAGGAAGAGGGTTCCTTCCAAGGTGATGTGGTATGCTGCTACAATACCACGATTGAAATGTCTGTTCAGAAACAAAGAGCAAGCCAAGTTGATGCGATGGCACGCAGAGGACCGTAACAAGACGGGAAGTCGAGAGCACCCGCTGACGGGTCGCAGTGGAGAAAAATTGAGAGTAAGTACCAGAATGAGTTTGCAAGCGACGCAAGGAACATATGGTTTGGTTTAAGCGTGAATGGAATTAATCCTTTTGGGGGGCAGAGCAGCAATCATAGCACCTGGCCCGTGACTCTATATATCTATAACCTTCCTCCTTGGTTGTGCATGAAGCGGAAGTTCATTATGATGCCAGTGCTCATCCAAGGCCCTAAGCAACCCGGCAACGACGTTGATGTGTGCCTAAGGCCATTAGTTGAAGAACTTCTACAGTTGTGGAATGGACAAGGTGTACGTGTGTGGGATGAGGACAACTAGGAGGAATTTGACCAACATGCATTGCTGTTTGTAACCATCAATGATTGGCCTTCTCCCAGTAACCTTCCTGGACATACAAACAAGGGATACCACGCATGCACGCACTGTTTAGATGACACTGAAAGTATATATTTGGACAAATGCAGGAAGAATGTGTACCTGGGGCATCATCGATTTCTTTCGACCAACCGTCAATGTCGAAAGAAAGGCAAGCATTTCAAAGGAGAGTTAGATCACCAGAAGAAGCTTGTCCTCCGTACTGGTGATCACATACTTGCTATGGTCAATGATTTACATGTAATTTTGGAAAGGGTCCTGGTGGACTATCTGTTCCGAATTGTCGGGGAAACTGATCGCCCACAAACACCTATGGGACCGGAGCCCCTTTTCGGTACGGTGAGGGAGCGGAGGGAGCACAAAGAGCAGATCGAGGAGCACACGCAGGCAGTTTACCCAGGTTCAGGCCGCACGGATGCGTAAAACCCTACTCCTGCCTTGGTTGTATTGAGTTCTTGAGCTCGGGAGCTTGAAGATCTACAGTACTAGCTACACCGAGCATGGGAGTGATCAAGTTTCTGGAATCGAACCCCCTTTACGTTGTGCATGGGCCTCCTTTTATAGCTCAAAGGGGTCACCGACAGGTGTCAACATAGATGAGGGTAAAAGTGTAAAATTGGTGGTAGTTGTAACAGTGCATGAACAGTGTATGCACAGTGGTCTATACCTAGCCCTGACGGCGGGGGACAAGGGCATTGAATGCCCATCGCCGTCACCCCAAAAGCGTCCGCCCGGGCGTCTCCGTTCGCCACGATGGTGGCCTCGTCATCGTGGCTTGCCACCGTGTACCCCAGGCTGCACAGCCATCTGCCATGTGCCCCTGGAAGGGCCCAGGGCGACGCGTGGACAGATGAGCTGGAGCGCGGGCACACAGTGAAAGCCTGCCCCGGCAAGCACCTTGCCGGGGTTGCTATCTTGCCGGGCCCGTAAGCTTGTCGCTCTCCGGGTCCTGCCGGGGCGCGTGATGCGCCACAGTATGTCTTCTGAGATGTTGTTCTTTGGTCTCCCTGGCAAGCTCCTCTTGCCAGGGTCTTGTAAAAATAAGGTGGTCTTGTGCTTGGAGCAGCCTTCCCGGCAAGCTCCTCTTGCCGGGGCCTCGTTCTCCTGACTTGTATACTTTGTTCTTGAATGGTTTTAAAGGATCCAGAGCGAGCCTTGGCGGGCGCGTGGCAAGCCCAGCCACGGGGTGCTCCTACTGCCCGTGCACAAGTCGGGATACTAAGGTACCCCTACTTTAGTACACCGACAGGAGCCCCCGGGCCTGGGCCACACACGGTGCCGGACGTTGTTGGGCCAGGCCGAAAACAGTGCACGGGCACACGCGGCCCACGGCGCGCCGCATCCCACTCCGTATCTGCCGCATCCCACTCGCGGCGTCGTGGGAGAGATTGTGGCCTGTTTCTTTAATGGGAAGATGCGGAACGTCTCCCACTTCCCCCTTAAAAGCAGAGGAAGCAGGGGCAGTTTCCCCCCATTGCTTTCACTGTGTCTTCAATCTCCAGAAACCCCCGCCGCCCTCCGCCTCCCCAAAGGTCGACAGAGAGCCGAGGTCCACCTTTCTTCCGCCGCCGCCTGCCTCCCCGGCGCCGCCGACCCCTCTCGCCGTCCCCGCCATGGCCCCGAAGAGCAGCAAGACAAAGAGCGAGAAGTCCGACAAGGCGGCGAAGCTGGCAGCAATGCGGAAGAGGATGGTGGTCTTCCCGCCGAGGCTCGGCGCGAGGGAGCTGCGGGACAAGTATTACCTGTTCTGGGCGAGGGAGACGAAGGCTCACCCGCGCACCAGGGTCCTCCCCGTCGAAGCCATCGACATGTACCCGGGAGGTTACTACTACTTTGCAATGTTCTTCCACTGCGGTCTTTGTCCTCCGTACTCCGAGTTTTTCTGCGATGTGATGAACACGTACGGATTCCATCTTCTCGATTTCACCCTGAATGCTGTCCTCACTTTGGCCGTTTTCGCACATCTGTGCAAAAACTATGTCGGGGTCCATCCAAACGTAGCTCTCTTCCGCCACTTCTTCACACCTAGAGTAGAGTCTGGATCCCCACTCTCCGGCGGCATCTCCTGGATTTTAGGCTCAATAAGAAGGAAGCGTATTTGATTGGAGAGCTCCGCGGCAAGTGGGAAGAGTGGAGGGCTGATTGGTGCTGGGTTATGGAAGAAGAACCCCAGCAGTTTACCTCCCCGCGCCGAGCGGCAATAGTGCGCGGCAAGGATTGGAGTGACTTGGCCCCGGAGGACGATAAGCTGCAGATTGCCCTTACTAGGATCCTTCGCCTCCGGGCCGCCAACCTTACCGTAGGTGAGGTCGGGGCTGATTTCCTTCGCCGCCGCATTGCTCCCCTGCAGGAAAGGAAGAGGCCTGCTTGGGAGTTTGGCAACGCGGCGGACCGTATGAGACTGCGCCCCGGCCTGAACTATAACTTCACCGTCATGGAACTCAAGGGGATGGTCCGGGAGCTGTTCAAACATGACCCCAAGCACCCTGAGTGGTTCACCCCGTCGAACGGAGTAGTTCCATTATGCAACAACTCTGCCCTTAGTGCCATCCGCGCGGCAATGCCTGAGTGTGACTCCCACGGGGTTGTTCCCACTTGGCTGACGCCTTCAAAGGAGACCGTGCAGACTTTCTTCGACAATCTGGTTGAACGGCCATGCAACCCCAAGGAGAAAAAGGGGCTCACCCGTGCGACCACCGACCAGGATGTGGCGTATATAGCCAACAGGATGGAGGAGGCCGCCGCAGCGGCGGCCGCGGGTGAGTTTGGGTATACCGTGGAGGAAGAAGAAGCAGCGGATGCAGTGAGCCAGGCCGAGGAGGAAGAGATCCTCAAGCTGCTGAGGCCCGCCGGGAAGCCTGCCGGGGAGCCTGCCGGGACGAGCGAGGCTGCCGGGCAAGGCACTGAGTCCAGTGAGCCCGCCGAGGAGGACGCCGAATCGGGCGATTCCGACGAAGACTCGGGCGGGTCACTGAACCTCGACGACGCCTCCTCATCCTCGGAAAACTCTCCGCCACCGCCGAGTCCTCCGCCACCGCAGAAGAAGCGCCTCCGCAAGACCACTGAGACGGCGAGGCAACCGGCGCCCCGATAGCAGCAGAAGCGTCGTGCGACGCGTGCCACCACGACGAGCAAGGTCTTCAAGGAGGCGCCCCGTGTCCCAGCGGCAAGCGGAGGGGGATCTTCCCGAAGCGGTTCTGGTGTTCCTTCTGCCCCTCGGTCTTCGGGGACGACCGGAGCGGGGTCTTCACAACCCACGGCTCCGGAGCCCGCCAAGCGCCCGAGGGAGCCTTCTCCTCCAGCTCCTCGCGCAGGGACACGCGAGGCGGTCTTCGACTTCTCCGCCCTTAGTTCCGACGAGGAGGAGGAAGAGTAAGCACTTGATACTTTCACTTCTTCTGATTCTTGCTGTTCTTGTCTTGATTTCTCTTTGTCTGATTCTGATCTTGTTTGGCTTCCAGGACCCTGACCCAGAGGATGGCGAAGAGGGCCAAGATCCCGGTGGTTGATCTCGAGGACGACGAGCCCGTCGCAGCGGCGGGGGATGCGCCAGCGACAAGCTTGCCGGACCAGCCTGCTGCTCCGGAGAGCAGCCCCCAGCGCAGCCCCCAGCGTAAGTCTTGTGTTCACTTTTCTGCTTGACGGGCGCGCTTGAGGTTATTATCCTTACTAATGTCTTGTTATCCTGTGCAGAAGTGGAGCCGCTGCCGTAGGAGCACCAAGAGACCGCCCCCGACGAGCCGCTTCTTCCACCCTCCCCGCCAAGGAGGAGCTCCCCGGCGAGGGACAGCGCTCCGCCAAGGATGGGTACTCCGCCAAGGGCAAGCATCCCGCCAAGGGCGAGCACCCCGACAAGGGTGGACACCCCGCCAAGGGAAGGCGCCAGCGGCCCTCCGCCGGCGGGGGCCACTACCACGCCGCCAAGGGAGAACTCCCCGGCGAGGGACCCCGTTACTGAGGAGGCCTGCGCAGGTAACCCTTGTACTTTTCTTCTCTTGAATTCGTCTTTTTGGATATTTGCTTGACAATTCTTTCTTTTCTTTTTTTTGTTAGATCCGCCCGCCCCGGAGCCGATGGAGACAGAGGCCATCGCCGAGGAGGACGTGCGCGGCGATGCTGGCGACTCCACCACCGCCGAAGGAATGGCCGGCGCTGACGAGCCAGCCGCCGAGGAGACCGCCCCGACCGCTGACGCGGCAGCTGGGGAAGGGACCGGCGACCGTACTGCTGACCCTGAGGCCGCAGGAGCGCCAGACGCTGCGTCGGCCGCCGACCCCTCCGCCCCCGCGGCTGGGTCGGGTGTCTATCTGGAGGCCGCCAACGGGGTCTTTATCCAAGTCCCGTGGGCGTCCTCATCAAGGGCACCCGCGGAGGGGGAGAGCTTCGACGGAGAAGTTCTCACCTCCGTCGGGCTGAGGGTTGTCGACGCGCCCGGCAGCAGCAACGAGCCCGAAGAGGAGCAACTCCTACGTCGACTCCTGGGCTTGTACCGGGC
Organism: Secale cereale; assembly: GCA_902687465.1. Taxonomy (NCBI): domain Eukaryota; kingdom Viridiplantae; phylum Streptophyta; class Magnoliopsida; order Poales; family Poaceae; genus Secale; species Secale cereale. The sequence goes on along the minus strand of LR738712.1, from coordinate 904,324,114 downwards.
CAGGCAAGCCAAGCTGGAGTCCCGGGAGGCTCTGGCTGCGAAGGCCGGTGCTGATCTGGAGAAACGCGCCGCGGAGCTCCGTGCCGTCAACCAAGCGGCCCTCCGGAACATGGCGGAGGAGCGCGAAGAGCTTGCCGAGGCGCACCAAGCGTTCATCCTCGAGAAGGCCGAGGTCGAGGAGCAGCAGCGACGGGCCGCCGAGGATCTGGCTCGGCGGGAGGGAGTGCTGAACCAGCGGAAGGTCGACCTCGATAGCCACGAGGACGACCTTACCGCGCGCGAACAGTCCATTGGCGGGGCTCTGCAGGAGGCGAGGGACGCCACTGCTGCCGCAGAGACCGCCAAGAGGGACCTGGAGGCAAGGGTGGCGCAGATGGAGTTAAGCTTGAAGGCGACCGAGGAGAGGGTTGCCGCGCTCAACTTGGCGCGGGAGAAGGACGCCCACACCAACTCGGAGCTGCAAGTCCGTCTCTCCGAGAAGGGCAAGGAGCTCAACGACGCCAAGGACTCCATCGCCGATTTGGAGATGAAGGTTTCCACCCTCACTGACTCACTTGATGCCGCCCGGGACCGCGAAACGAAGCTGAAAGATGATCTCCGGGCTGAAAGGGCGCTGCTGGACAGTGCCGCCCTGTCGCAGAACAACTTCCAGCGGACGGTCGAGCAGTGGACCGAGGAGCTCATCGCCTCCGCCGCCAACATCGACAAGGAGATGGTGGCATTGAGGACGGAGCACCTCGCGTACTCCCCCGACGAGAGCCTTCCCCACAGCGCCAAGCTGAGCTTGTTCTTCAGAGGAGTGGCGCCGGCCCTTGCGCAGCTACGGGAGAGGGTCCCCACGCAGCTGGCCAACGAGGCGCGCCGGCTTTGCATGGGTACTATGGAGCGGGTGTTGACGAAGATCGTCTACCGCAACCCCGGGATTAATCTCGAGAACGTCCTCCAGACCTTGCCGCCCGAAGCTGACCTGGAAGCGTTGAAGGCACAAGTTGCCCACATCGTGGCCAAGGCGGGCAAGATCAAGAGGGTTGACGGAAACCGTGTAGACTAGGCTCCCTTCTTTCTGCTTCCCTTGCCGCTGTTGATTAAGTCATGGGTAGTAGTTGGTTAGAACAGCGGCAAGTTATCTTGTAATATAACTTTATTTTGGATAGTCAATGCAGTGTTATCTCCCTTGCTTGGTTCCTTCACTTTGTATGCTTCTCACCCTACGCTTCTAGGGAACTCGCCGGCAAAGGGGCCCTTGCCGCGAGCGCTGAGTGCGGGACTCTTAGCAGCCTGCTGGCAATGCCCTTGCCGGCAAGAAACCTTGCCGCAGCTAGTCGCAGCACACTTAGATTGTTGAGCGAACTCGAAAAGGAAGTAAGGGCGCGACACTTGTCGCAGCTCACTTAAGCCGTTGAGCGTGCTCGAAACAAGGTAAGGGTGCGGTTAGCCACGGGTAGGTTCCTCCGCGCACAGGTTTTCCATACAAAGTGTGGTCGTTCAAGGAAGACAACCAAACTTTTAAAAATTTGAATGCTCAAACTTTGGCAACTTAGCTTTCATGGATTGTTTGCTTCCCGGCAAGGCCTTCCTTTCTTGAACAGCACTTGGTCCATACCACTGTCTCCTTCCCCTCCGGTAAACTTGTGCGCGAGGAACCCCTCTTCTGCTTGAGAGAAAAAAGAAAGAAGGAAGGAAACATAGATATGGAGCCTTGCGGCTTGTCATTGCTTACCGGGATCTCGTGCTGAACAAAGTGTCAGATAATGTGTGCAATGAAAACAAGAATGCATGAAACGACAAGCCGTGCGAAGCACAAAAGTTTTACTGATGCACGGGGTCTGCGCCCGGCTTTGTACAAAGGTTTACATGCAACAGCGACAAGACTTGTACAAAAGGTGGTTGCCGGAGCGGATCACGGCAACCGCGCCTTATGGGTGAAACTTGCAAAGATGCTCTATGTTCCAGGAGTTGCTCACCGGTAAGCCCTTTTCGGTCTCAAGGCGGACAGCGCCGGGCCTTGTGACTTGTCTCACCCGATAAGGGCCTTCCCACTTCGGCGTCAACTTGTTGGAGTTCTTGGCGGACTAAACGCGCCGAAGAACAAGGTCGCCTTCCTCGAGACTCCTGGCCTTGACTTTGCAGCTATGATAGCGGCGCAAAGTTTGCTGGTATCGAGCAGCTCGTACAGCAGCCTGGAGACGGTCCTCCTCGAGGAGCAGTGCATCATCTTGCCGCAGCTGCTCTTGCTCGAGCTCATCGTAAGCGAGTACTTGAGGAGATCCGTATACGAGTTCCGTGGGGAGAACTGCCTCTGCTCCATAGACAAAAGCAAAGGGTGTTTGTCCGGTGGCTCGATTTGGTGTCGTCCTGATTGACCAAAGAGCCACCGGCAATTCCTCGATCCAGTTTCTTCCACACTTGCGCAGCCTGTCGAAAGTTCTTGTCTTGAGCCCGCGCAGCACTTCGGCATTGGCCCTCTCCGCTTGACCGTTGCTCCTCGGGTGAGCAACAGAAGCGAAGCAGACCATGGCGCCAAGGTCTTGGACGTACTGCATGAAGGTGCGACTTGTGAACTGTGTGCTGTTGTCGGTGATGATCCTGTTAGGGATTCCGAAACGGCAAACAATCGATCTGAAGAACTTCACTGCTGACTGTGCGGTCACCTTTCTCACTGGTTCCACTTCCGGCCACTTTGTGAACTTGTCGATAGCAACGTACAAGTACTCAAAGCCCCCGACGGCGCGGGGGAAGGGGCCGAGGATGTCGAGCCCCCAGACCGAGAAGGGCCAGGACAAAGGGATCGTCTGGAGAGCTTGAGCTGGTTGGTGTATTTGCTTGGCATGGAACTGGCACGCTTCACACTTGGCTACTTGTGCAGTTGCATCTTGGAGGGCTTCTGGCCAAAAGAAACCTTGCCGGAACGCCTTCCCGGAAAGTGCTCTTGCGCCAATGTGGTGGCCACATATGCCTCCGTGTATCTCTGCCAACAGCTTCTGTCCATCTTCCCGGGAAATGCACTTCAATCTGACACCATTGAGTCTTCTTCTGTACAGTTCATTGCCGACGAACTGGTACATACTTGACTGCCTGGTTATCTTCTCTATCTCTTCTGGCTCTTCGGGAATTTCCCCAGTTTGCAGAAAACGGACGATTTGCTGTGCCCATGCTGGAGCCTGAGGCTCGACAACAAGGACTAAAGGCATCAGTGCTGCTGCGGGAACGTCAGCTTCTATGGCAAGAACCTGCGGCTCTGCCGGAGCTGGACGTCCCCCGGCAAGCCCGCCGGAGCAAGACTTGCCGGGAACATCTGCTTCAACTGTACGAACCCTAGGGTCTGCAGGAGCAGACTGTTCCTCAGCAACTTGGTCGTTGATCTTGGGGACCTTGGCGGCGGCTTCAGGAAGATCCGCCGGCAAGTAGTCGCCGGAGACCAACTTCCTCTTCTTGCTTTGCCCAACTGATGGTGTAACAGATGGTTGAGTTAGCTTGAGCACGAAGACCCCTGGTTCCACAGGTAACTTCATTGCAGCAAACTTCGAGAGGCCATCTGCGATATCATTCTAAGCTCTTGGAACGTGCTCCATCTGCAGGCCTTCAAAGTGTTCTTCAAGCTTTCTCACTTCATCGACATAGGCTTCCATCAAAGGACACTGGTAACTCTTGTTTACTTGTCGGACCACCAACTGTGAATCTCCCCGCACAATCAGCTTCTTGATCCCAAGTTCGGCCGCAATTCTGAGGCCGGCAAGCAAACCTTCATACTCAGCAGTATTGTTCGTCGCTTGCTCCTTGGGAAAGTGCATTTGAACAACGTACTTGAGGTGCTCCCCGGTGGGCACTACGAGTAACACGCCAGCACCGGCTCCTTGCAGCGAGAAGGCACCATCGAAGTACATTATCCATTCTTTGCTTGCTTCTTTGAGGGGGATGTTTGTCTCTGGAACTTCTTCATCCGGTGTTGGGGTCCATTCTGCTATGAATTCTGCCAAAGCTCTGCTCTGTATAGTTGAAGTGCTTTCAAACTTAAGACCAAAGCTTGACAGCTCCAGTGCCCACTCGACAATCCTGCCAGTTGCTTCTGGGTTTTGTAATATTCTCTTCAGCGGAAAGCGAGTGACCACTGTTATCTCATGTGCTTGGAAGTAGTGACGCAGCTTTCTCGAGGCCATGAGGAGGCCGAAAAGCAACTTCTGCACCCCAGAGTATCTTGATCTAGCCCCCTGCAAGAGGGAACTTACAAAATAAACTGGGCGCTGCACCATCTTCTTTCGCACTTCTCCTTGTATCTGCGCAGACTCGTCCTTGTCGGGGCCAGAGCTTGTCGGGGAAGCCCCCTGCTTGTCGCTGGATGTGCTTGCCGGGGCCGTGGGCTCCTCATCTGCCTCTCTTTCCGCTACCAACGCAGCACTAACCACTTGATTGGTTGCTGCTAAGTATAGCAGCAACTTCTCTTGTGGCCTAGGTGCGACAAGTATTGGAGTAGAGGACAGGTATCCTTTCAAGTCATGCAACGCTGCCTCCGCTTCCGGAGTCCATTTCATTGGACCTGCCTTTTTCAAGATTTTGAAGAAAGGCAGGGCGCGTTCTGCAGACTTTGAAATGAACCTGCTGAGGGCAGCCACACAACCAGCAAGCCTCCGCGCATCCTTGACGCGCTTCGGAGCTTCGATTTGCTCGATGGCCTTGATCTTGTCGGGATTGGCTTCAAGCGCCCTCTGGGACACAAAGAACCCGAGAAGCTTGCCGGAGGGGACTCCGAAGATGCACTTCTCGGGGTTGAGCTTAAGTTGTATCTTGCGCTGATTCACAAAAGTTTCTTCTAGGTCTTGTATCAGGGTATCCTTGCTCTTGCTCTTGACCACTATGTCATCCATGTAGGCTTCGCCACCCCAGAGTATCTGTGGCTCAAAAGCATTGGGGACCACCCTTGCAAACATTGAGGCCGCATTCTTCAGTCCAAAGGGCATGCGTATGAAACAGTAAGTGCCACATGGAGTAATGAATGCGGTCTTCTCTTCGTCCTCCTCAGCCATGAATATCTGATGGTAACCTGAGTATGCATCGAGAAATGAAAGCAACTCACATCCAGCCGTGGAGTCAACGATCTGGTCAATGCGCGGCAAGGGAAATGGATCCTTGGGACAAGCTTTATTCACATCAGTGAAGTCTATACAAAGTCTCCACTTCCCATTAGCCTTGCGCACGACAACTGGATTGGCCAACCATGTGGGATGAAGCACTCCCCTAACCAGGCCTGCCGCTTCCAACTTCTTGATCTCCTCGGAGATAAACTCTTGGCGCTCCACCGCTTGCTTCCTGACCTTCTGCTTGACGGGCCGCGCGTGAGGACAAACAGCAAGCTTGTACTCAATTACCTTCCCGGGAACGCCGGGGATATCAGACTGGCACGCCAAAGATGTCGGGGAAACTGATCGCCCACGAACACCTATGGGACCGGAGCCCCTTTTCGGTACGGTGAGGGAGCGAAGGGAGCACAAAGAGCAGATCGAGGAGCACACGCGGGCAGTTTACCCAGGTTCGGGCCGCACGGATGCGTAAAACCCTACTCCTGCCTTGGTTGTATTGAGTTCTTGAGCTCGGGATCTTGAAGATCTACAGTACTAGCTACACCGAGCGTGGGAGTGATCAAGTTTCTTGAATCAAACCCCCTCTACGTTGTGCATGGGCCTCCATTTATAGCTCAAAGGGGTCACCGACAGGTGTCAACGTAGATGAGGGTAAAAGTGTAAAATTGGTGGTAGTTGTAACAGTGCATGAACAGTGTATGCACAGTGGTCTATACCTAACCCTGACGGCGGGGGACAAGGGCATTGAATGCCCGTCGCCGTCACCCCAAAAGCGTCCGCCCGGGCGTCTCCGTTCGCCACGATGGTGGCCTCGTCATCGTGGCTCGCCACCGTGTACCCCAGGCTGCACAGCCATCTGCCACGTGCCCCTGGAAGGGCCCCAGGGCGACGCGTGGACAGATGAGTTGGAGCGCGGGCACACAGTGAAAGCCTGCCCCGGCAAGCACCTTGCCGGGGTTGCTATCTTGCCGGGCCCGTAAGCTTGTCGCTCTCCGGGTCCTGCCGGGGCGCGTGATGCACCACGGTATGTCTTCTGAGATGCTGTTCTTTGGTCTCCCTAGCAAGCTCCTCTTGCCAGGGTCTTGTAAAAATAAGGTGGTCTTGTGCTTGGAGCAGCCTTCCCGGCAAGCTCCTCTTGCCGGGGCCTCGTTCTCCTGACTTGTATACTTTGTTCTTGAATGGTTTTAAAGGATCCAGAGCGGGCCTTGGCGGGCGCGTGGCAAGCCCAGCCACGGGGTGCTGCTACTGCCCGTGCACAAGTCGGGATACTAAGGTACCCCTACTTTAGTAGACCGACACGAATGACGCTGGGGACAAGCACACATGTGGAAGAAGAAATCTATATTTTGGGACCTACCCTATTGGAATGACCTACAGGTTCCCTCTGTAATCGACGTGATGCACGTGACAAAGAATCTTTGTGTGAATATGCTAGGCTTTCTTGGGCTTGTATGGGAAGAAAAAAGATACACTTGATGCACGGGAGGACCAGCAACGTTTGCACGAAAAAGACGGCATACCTCCAAAGGAGTATAAAGGTCCTGCCAGCTACGCTCTTACCAAAGAAGAGAAGGAAATCTTCTTTGAATGCTTATTCAGTATGAAGGTCCCATCTGGGTTCTCGTCGGATATAAAGGGAATAATAAATATGGCAGAGAAAAAGTTCCAGAACCTAAAGTCTCATGACTGCCACGTAATTATGACGCAACTTCTTCTGGTTGCATTGAGGGGGCTTCTACCAGAAAACGTTCAATTAGTCATTGTGAAGCTATGTGCATTCCTCAATGCAGTTTCTCAAAAGGTGATCGATCGAGAAATCCTACCAAGGTTGAGGAGTGATCTGGCTCAATGTCTTGTCAGTTTCGAGCTGGTGTTGCCACCAACCTTCTTCAATATCATAACGCGCGTCCTAGTTCATCTAGTCGACGAGATTGCCATTCTGGGCCATGTATTTCTACACAATATGTTCCCCTTTGAGAGGTTCATGGTAGTCTTAAAGAAATATGTTCGTAACCGTGCTAGGCTAGAGGGAAGCATCTCCATGGGCCATCAAACATAAGAGGTCATTCGGTTTTGTCTTGACTTCATTCCTGACCTTAAGAAGATGGATCTTCCTAATTCACAGTACAACGGGAGACTTACTGGAAAAGGCACGCTAGGAGCGGACTCAATAATATGTAGGGACGGGCATTCTTGGTCTCAGGCACACTACACAGTTTTACAGAAATCTACCGTCGTGACCCTGTATGTCAATGAACACAAGAATATTCTGCGCTCCAAACACCCGAAGCAGTGTGATGACTGGATTACATGTGAACACATCAAGACTTTCGGCAATTGGTTGCAAACACGTCTCATGGATAACGACTTTGTTTCTGATGAGTTGTACTCGTTCGCCAGAGGACCATCTTTGACTGTATTGACTTACAAAGGGTATGAGATAAATGGGAATACATTTTACATGATCGCCCAAGATCAAAAGAGCACCAACCAAAACAGCGGTGTCCGCTTTGATGCAGCAACCAAGATGGGAAAGGACACATATTATGGTTACATAGTGGACATATGGAAACTTTACTATGGACATGATTTTAAGGTCCCTTTGTTCCAGTCCAAATGGGTCAATCTGTCAGGAGGTGGGGTACAGTTAGACCCACAGTACGGAATGACAACAGTGGATCCAAACAATCTTGGGTACACAGACAACCCATTCGTCCTAGCCAATGATGTGGCGCATGTTTTCTATGTGAAGGACATGTCTACCAAACCGAGAAAAGGAAAAGATAAAGAAGAGAATACATCATACGATGAGCCAAAGCGCCACATAGTTCTTTCAAGAAAAAGAGACATCGTGGGATTGGAGGGCGAGACATACATGTCTGAAGATTATCAAAAGTTTCATGAAATTCCTCCCTTCAAAGTGAAGGCTGGCCCAACCACCCTGTTAAACGATGGAGATTATCCATGGTTACGGGGCAATAAGCAAAGGACACAAGCGAAGAAAAAGTGAAGACTTGATCTCCACAAATATTATGCTGATGCCTTTGATCTAGAATATTACTGCACTTACATGTGAACAAATGAAATGCCTTTTGTAAAAGACGAGTTTTCGTATGAAGCCCTGATACTTCGAAATATATTATTTGTTTTGTACACGAAGTGCACAGTTTTTGCTGTAACCCTCTCAACTTTTGTAACATGATATGTAGGTGGAATGATGATACCATGCCAACTCTCAACCTCTTCAGACTTCATTTGAAGTGCTTTTCAAGTTCAGAGTCATTTAGCTTAAAAAAATTTGTAAATGCATGAAAAATACCAAATGACATCATAAAGGGTTGAAAATTGATGATGTGGCCATGAATGGTGCATTTTGAACACACAAAAAGTATGCAGTTCAAATAAGTTCAAAAAAATGAAATCCCTTTGTAACAGATGAGTTTTCGTCCGAAACTCTGATACTTCGAAAGAGACTGTCCATTTTGTACCGGTTCAAGCCACGAACCCCTAATAAAGGCCTTGTCCTGGCGGTGGCTAAAATTAAGTCCCACCTCGCCAAGCGAGAGGGACTCACATCGGTTTATAAGCCCTGAGTGCAGAGACGAGGAACGATGAATGAGGCGCAATGCTCACCTGCGGGTTGCTTAGCTTCAGGCCTTGACGAAATTGGTGTAGAATGCACAGAGCAATGTGTAGTTTCACAAGGCCTAAAGCTAAGAAACTTGCAGATGAGCATTGCGGCTCTCCTTCATTTTTAATAACTTATTATAACATCATCAACTTTCAACCCTTTCTGACATTATTTGCTATTTTCCTGCATTTAATGATTTTTTTGAGCAAAATGACCATGAAAATGAAAAGCACTACAAATGAACTCTGAAAAGGTTGAAAGTTAGCATGTAGAAAAAAAGTAGAGAGGGTTACAACAAAAACTAGATGCACTTCGTGTACGAACTGGACAATCTCTTTCGAAGTATCAGAGTTTCGGACGAAAACTCATTTGTAACAAAGGCAATTCATTTTTATTACAACTCCACACAAATATTCAAAATAATATAAAAATAACCAAATTGAATATAATGATAAAAAACTGTAATATTAAATAGCAGGAAAAAGAATCACTCAAAAATCTATTTTTATAGTGATGTTATTCACAAACTAGTGATTCACACAAATTTAAAGAATTGAAATTTAAACTATTCAAATTTGAAAACTAATGGTGCTAACAAAAAGTTTGTGATTTTCATGACCTAAAAGCAAAATGAGTTAAAAAACAAAGAAAAAAAAACTAAAATACTAGAAAAAATTAAAAAAATGCCACCTACTGGGCCACACAGCCTGCATACGACTAGAAACCTCTCTGTACATGGGCCAGGATGCAGGCCCGCGGGCCTAACAGGCCCTACATGGCAGTGACAAGGGTAGGCAAGTATTGCGTGCAAATTAGAGAGGAGCTCGAAAGCTTTGCCGCAACGCAGCTTATAAACAGGTGTTGAGCTCTCTCAGCTAGCGAGGTGGGACTAAACTCCCACCACACCACCGATGTGCCAGTCTATTGCTCCCGGTTTGTGCCACCAACCGGGACCAGTGCCTACCTTTGGTCCCGGTTCGTGGCACAAACCGGGACGAATACCCACCTTTGGTCCTGGCTCGTGCCACCAACCGCGACCAAAGGTCTCTGCTTCCCGCCCTTTGGGCTGCTGAAAATTCGGTTAGTGGCATGAACCAGGACCAAAGGTGGTTATTCGTCCCGGTTTCTGCCACGAACCGGAACCAATACTCTTTGTATATGAGCACACAATTGTGAAAATTTCACTCTCACCTCGAAGTTGGCCCCGACGACGCCGACGACATGGACGCCACCAGGCTGCCCAGACGCCATCCGCCGCCCCTGCCGTCGCCGTCGCCCATGCCCTGTCGTCACCGTCGCCGTCGCCGCCGCCGCCGTCCCCGAGCCCGTGCTCCTCTGGCAGACAGACACCGCCGCTCCGGCTACTCTGGCGCGTCGGAGAACTCCGCCTTGTAAGCAGTACAGCCAGAGGCGGTAGGAAACTTAGATACGGTCCATCTCTCAAGCCTGTGGAAAAGTTAGCATATGAGAGGACCGAGAAGGAAACCGTGGATATCTGTGCTGCCGAAGTGAGGGAATTTTTCGCAAAGAAACATCCCCCTCCGAAGGAGATGATAGATCTGTTGAAAGCGAAGCGCACTTTCAATGCCCTGAAGAGACCACCACCGCCTCCATCGGATACCATCTATGAACGCATTATTAAAAATAAATATACAGATGCGGTGCACTCGGGAACTACTTCAAGTGATAAAAGGTTAGACGAACAAAAAGGTGAGAAAAAAAATTCCCTAGCTCGGTGAACAGGCGAACCAATCGTACCCCCCGCTCAAGGTGTCTAGCAATATCGTCGCTAATCTACCGGGGATGGTGCCCGGTACCAATCTTGGTGATTACATGGCCGAGGATGCGTCCGAATTCAGATACAAGTACGGGCAGCCTCCCGTCAAAGAAGGAAATCTTCCTTTAACGATGATGATGCGAAAATTCCATCAATGGTACGTGAAAACCTGCAATGAGTTTGGGAAGGATGCTTTGACGATGAGAATTATAGATGACCATGACTTCATTGGACAAGAGCTGCTAACTTTTGAATTTGATGAGTTTTTCCAGTTCTACAATCTAAAGGCCCTAGACAAATCACTTGTGGCTTGCTACTGTCTGTAAGTACTAATTTTTGTACTTAAGTATCTATATATAGCTCAGCTCTTTCATTGCATGTATATATAATTATCCTCACTATATTATGCAGATTGAAGATAGTCGAATGCAGAAAAGCACAAATCTATGCCATTGGGTTCATTAACCCAAATATCATACGTGAATGGACGGTTCAAAATAATGTCACAGAAACCGACGACAACTTGCTACAATCGTTGCTCAAAAATCAATACAAAACTAAAATACTCTTTCCTTACAACTTCATGTGAGTGTTACTGTCTTTGTGCATTTTCGGTTTCCCTTACTCGAGCTTATATATAGTAATGTAATTGATGAGTTGTGCATGCGTGCGTAGGTTCCACTTTATTCTGCTGGAGATTAAGCTTGATCAGGGAGTATTAACCGTCTTAGACTCGAGATGAAAAGATCCCAAGGACTATGCGAACATGACTGCAATGCTCCAGAAGTAAGTTCAATCAATCATTATCGCACCATATCGACAACTTTGTTCATTTCATGATATCAAGTAATTATTTTCTTTGTCTGGCAGGGTTTGGAAAGAGTTCACCGCAATTGTCCCGGGACTACCGAAGGAGCTGCAATGTACACACCCGAAAGTGAGTACTACTACCTAGTTCCGCGCATCTCCCATTGAATCTAACTAGTTTCATCAAAACCATTTAGCATACTTGCTTATCAGTTTGATTGACCTCTATTTCTCGTAAAGTGCTTGTGGCGGGATTCCGGGAATGATTTGTGTGGATACTACATTTGTGAGTTCATGTACAACACGACGGTCTCTAGTCGGGGCTACACTGAAAAACAATTTGAAGTGCGTAAGCAAAAAATATTCACAATTTTATTTTATTACCATCATTTGTGTTGAGTTTCATTCATATACATGTATTGTCCCACTTCTGCAAATTAGATCTGGCAGCTGCTGGATGAACTCCTACCACATGATCGCATAAAAGCAATTCAAGAGGAATTGGCGGGATTCTTTCTTGACCACGTCATCAATCCTGCTGGAGAATACCATGTGGCACTTGACTTCAGATGTTAGGGATTGTAAGATATCTTATATTGTATATATGTAGCAAGTAGCGTCGGATAGATATACGAAAACTTGTTGTTCAACCAATCTCTCGGAGAAGGAGGAGGTCGATCACTTCTCTATGTATATGTTCGTGGCGATCTTGTGTACTTAATGGTTTCCATGATTTGCTTACTAGCTAGCGTACATGTCGAGCCCTCTCTATACATATAGTACGTAACGTCGACCAAGCACGGAGAGAAGAGTGGTCACTTCTCTCTATTAGCTAGCTGACACAATATATGAAACCCCTAAATTAACCCTCCAAAACCCCCAACGCCCCCACCCCCTTTCAAAAAAATAAAAAAAACAAGCTCCTGAGCTGCTGACGCGTGGATGCTTTTCGGTCCCGGTTGGTGTTACCAACCGGGACACCAACCGGGACCAAAGGCCCTCTTGCCTGGGCTCGCCGGAGTGGTCACGTGAAGCCCCACCTGTCCCGGTTCATAAGCGAGCCGGGACTAAAGGTCATGGGCTTCAGCCCGACCCATTAGTCCCGGTTCCAGAACTGGGACAAATGGGCCTCTGGAACCGAGACAAATGGGCCTTTTTCTACAAGTATGTGAGGATCACATCTATTCGATGAATCGTGTATACACTGCGGTGAAGCATAGCCAAACTTGGATGTAAGCTAACAATGTTCATGTCACCTTCCATTTGCATAAGACATGGTATACAATCCACCGGCAGTTTCTGTTGAAGAACAACATAATAACATACTTAGCGACATGTAGTTTAGCTTAAAAGAATCTATGCGAAAAATGCACTTGTGACATAATAGGAAAAATGTTACCATGATATGTAGATAGATGTTACCGTACTTCAACACATGGACTAGTGGCACGCATATATTGAGAATAACTTGGAGGGATATGATAATTCATCTTAAAAGTCTCAACATCTTTAATCCATGAAACAAAATGATTTATCTCCTCGCGAGTTATCGACATTAGCTTCTTCGACATTATCTTCATTCATGTCATCTTAAGGATCATCACCAAGATCGAAGGTGACATGCATACCCTCCTGAAAACTAGATGCCTTGCTATAATGCCCAGATGTAACACTTTCCCAATATGGCAATATATATAAACTTTGGCTTCATCCTTTCCTTTCTGGGCTCTTTTTTCATTTCGGGTTTTTCGTTTTGTTGTGTGCGTGTGTGCATTTCATCCATGTCACCTTGTCATGTGCATTGCATTGCATTTGTGTTGTCACTTGCACCCGGTCCCACTCGTCTCTTCCCGTTGTCCGTTTCGAGTTCCGGCGCTCACACGCGTGCCCGTGGCATCCCCGAGTGCTCCTTTCGTGTGTGGCCGTGTAACGTTTCCGGAATGGCGTGAGACTTGTTGTGCGATGTTTTTTTGGTACGTGTAGGCCGCCTGTCCAGTTTCGTCGCGTTTGGAGTTCGTTTGGTACTCCAACGGTTAACCTAGTGGGCTGAAAGAACCTCTTCTTTGAGGCCCAAGACCCCCTCCACAACAGCCCACAAACCCAGCACAACCCTTCCCATCATGTCGGTCGTCGAACTGTGATCGCGTGGCCGAAAACCGCTCCCCATTTGGAGTCTCCTAGCTCCTTGTGCCTATAAAAACGTCCACACCCCTCCATTTTCGGGCGAAACCCTAATTTTTCTCCTCCCGCAGCCACCGGACGTGTCCGTACGTCGCCGAACACGTCCAGCCGACCTCCGCGCCAGTGAGATCCCGCCACGTGTCATCCCTCACCGCGCCGCGCCGCCGGGCCCGCCGGCCCGGATCGGGCCCTCCCCGGCCCGCGCGCCTGCACCGCCGCCAGCGCCCGTCGCCTCCGCTCCCGACGCCCCGGCCGCCGCCCGCCACCGCGGGGCCTCGCCGCCGGCCGCCGCGGGGCTTCTCCGCCACCGACCTAGCTCCACCGTCGCCGGGCCCGTGCTCCCCGCCGCCGGAGCGCTCCACCTCCCCCGCTCCGATCTGCGCCGCCCCGGCCAGATCCGCCGCCAACCCGGACGGATCCGCCTCCACGCCGGTAGCCGCGCCCCTCGCCGGCGGGATCCGCCGCCGCCGCCGCCCCTTCATGCTCGTCGGGCACGAGCTGTTCGACGCCCCGGGCCAGCCACCGCTGGGCCCAGCCGCCGCCTCGGGCCGGCCCAGTTTCCCCGTCTCGCCGGCCGGCCTCCTCCACCTCGGGCCCAGCCCGCAAGGTCAGGCCCAGGCCCCCAGATCTGGCCCGTTTTGTTTTTTTACCCGGCCGGCATTTTTTTTTCTTTTTCGCGAACTGCTTAATTACCGTTTTGTCCCTGGCATGTGTTATAATGTTGCATGTTTGAACATTTGTAACTAATTGTGTGCTTATCCAAATGATGCATATAATATGTCAAAATGAACGTGGTGATGTGCTCTACGTTTTATTCCATTGTGCCATGCTTGTTTGACTTCATCTATATGTCTTAATCTTCGTGACAAGAGTGCTACTTGATATAAACTGCTGCTACTTGTTATTTTCATGCCATGTTTGAGACGTGATAACCTGGTGCATGTTTATCCAAATGAAGCAAATGAGATATCAAAATGTTCATCATGAGATGCTCTACATGTTGGTTGTTGTAGCATGCATGTTAGGGTTCTTATTGCCATATTAATCTCTATTGCAAAAGTGCATGTGGCTGTTAAGTTTTGTAACATGTTATGAGATGCTGAGTTGAAGAGCTCGTTGCTATTGATGTGTTTGTCCCCATGTCGCATGTTAATATGTTTTAGAATCTCCTTCATGTGGTCTTTGTTGTGGTGCAAACCATTTTCCATGATATGCCTTGAGGTGACTTAAACATGCTTGCAAACATGCCATGCCAACTTAACTGTTTTATACTAAGTCTGGAATCTGTCTTATCCTGATGCTATGTTTGCTTGATGCCCTAGGCAAATCTATGATAGTTTTGGGGTGGCCATTGATCATTCCTTGTTGTACATGTTGTTGTATATCCATGCATGTCCTCACTTGCTCATATGGCTTGCTGTAGCTTATTTAATTCTTGCTCCCAAGTTTCTATAAAATATTACTGTCAGGTTTTTAACGTCATGATCAAAATGTTGTAGCTTGTTGATATTGATCCATGCCTCCTATGGAGTTGCTCCAATGGAGTTGTTTTCTGTAGGATATGTCTACTTCATGTCCATGCTTCTTGTAACCATGTTTGAGTGCTGTAGAGTATATATTTCTTGCTCCAAAGTTGCTATGTGGCTGTTAATTTCAGCTTTGCATTGTATCTTGTTTCGAGTGTATGTGTTGAACCGTTGCTCCGTTTTGAGTGTGCCCTATATGAAACTTGTGTGATTTTACATGTAGAATCATAATATAATCTTTTTTACATGTTTGGAGTATGTTTGCTTGATGTTTGGGTGCATCTTGCACCATTGCCATGCTTGTCTTGTTTTGCTCATATCTTTTAGACCGTAGCTCCGTTTTAAACAAACTTTATATGAAACTTGACTAGAATTTCGTGTCGATCATCATGGTGCATGTTAGCTTGATGTTTAACAACTTTAACTTAAGGTTTGTTCAGATCTAGACCATTTTTTAACATATGCATATGAGGACTTACCGGATTCACTATATGTGGATTCCGGCCTCATTATAACTTGTTGTCTTGTGTTGTTCTTGTGTGCTTCCTCCCTTGACATGTAATGCATCATACATGCATCATACGTGCATCATGTTGATTGTGCATTGCACCTTGTTTGATTTTTGTGCCTCGTTGTGTTCTTGTGTTGAGTAGAGCCGGAAGCAGAGATCGAGTACGAGAACGAGGTTACTATCGAGGTTGAGTACGAGGAGCCGTCTTACGATCCCATCGATGACTCGACAGGCAAGATGACCTGACCCAGATATCATTACTATCTTTGCCTATTGCTAGAAGTCTCGCTCTTTAGCTTATTGCCTCGATGCCCATGTTTGTTTGTCAGCCTCCTATTGTAACCATGAATCTGTCTAACCACCCAGCCTAGCAAACCTTTGTTTGGCTACGTAAGCTTCGCTCAGCCCCTCTTATAGCATTGCTAGTTGCAGGAGAAGATTTGAAGATTCTCGCTTCATCTTGAAGCTATTGTTGGTATATCACACTATATAAATTCTTAAACTAAATCATCTATATAGTTGGCAATGGGTGGAAGGCTAAGCCTCTCGCTTGGTGATTTGTTCCACTCATGCCACCCTAGGAACCGTATAAACCGGTGTTATGTTCCTTGATTATGCGTTCCTAACACGGTTGGGGTTATGGGACCCCCTCGATAACCCGCTTAGCGCTAAACCTTTTCCAGCAAGGCCCAACATTGGTACTCCATTTGCCTAACAACTAAAAACTTGCCGAGGGAGTAATTAACCCGAGGATTAATTAATCAACCCCCCTGGGCCAGTGCTCGATTTGAGTGTTGGTCCAAAATAGAGCCACTTGCGGTGCCACCCAGCTCGCTGGGGTCTTCGGTTGTTGTACGTACTGCTCATCCGGTCGTGGCCTGAGACTAGATACGCGCGGCTACTGTCAGGGTGTCGGCACGCCGGGAGGTCTTGCCGGATTAGTTTTACCTATGTCGGAATATCTTGAGCATGAGATTCCGAGAATACTCGGGCCTTCCCACCTTGGAGTTGCGACTCCGCGGATCGTGAGCTTGTAATAGGCTAAGTTGGGACACCCCTGTAGGGTTTTGAACTTTCGAAAGCCGTGCCCACGGTTATGTGGCAGATGGGAATTTGTTAATATCCGGTTGTAGAAAACTTGACACCATGTTTAGAACACACTACCAGCGTGAGTAACCGTGACGGTCATTTTCCGAAAGGGGTTCGGGAAGTGAACACGGTGGGGTTATGATTAACGTGCATAGATAGGATCACTTCGTGATCACTTTGACGCTCGTGGCACTGTCTTCTCGCTCTAAACACGTAAGCTAGTGCTAGTGCAGCTGCAACCTTTATCTTTCTTCAGCCTTGTTCCACACCCAAGGCTTAGATAGTTTTGCTACCCGGCAACGGGATTGCTGAGTCCTCCGTGGCTCACAGATTCTACACAACACCAGATGCAGGTACTATGGTGAACTACTCAGGGTATGGCACTGAGCTGTACTGGGAGTTCGACGAAGAACGTAGTCGATACTATGTGCACTATCCCGATGATCAGTAGTGGTTTCTACTAGGGGCGATTTGGACCTTGTGGCTTTATGTATTTTTGGTATCTTTCATTTGGATCTTCGCCCGTAGTCGGGTTGTGATGTTATTTGGACGAGGATTTGCTTATGTAATGTATTGTGTGACGTGGCGAGTGTAAGCCAACTATCCTTTTGCAATTTCATCCCTATTTTTACATGAGTCGTGCAAAGATACCAAACTTGAGATCATTCTAGAATGGGCTTATACCTTTAAGTCGTTCCTCGACACGTAGGAGGTATCATCCCATCCTGGGCATTAGACTTGCATACTACTGCCCAATTCGAGCAACCAAAATGGTAGTTGGTCACCACATTGTATAGATTTACATTAAAACAATAATCATGATGGGTCCTGAGGTGAAATGTTTTTACCTGCATATTCTCATGATCTTCGAATCCATCTTCTCCAAGACATAACGTCTTGCATAGCAGGGGATGCACTAGTTGAATTGTAGAAAGCGGAAATTACATGTTGAATAAACATAAGTCATCCTTAATTACGGTAAAAGACTTGTCGTCGTTGCGTACCATATAAACATCGAAGGTCTCGTCGAGCTTAATACTGAAGCGCCAACCGCCTTCTAGGTGAGACCTGTCGCACAGACCACAGACGTCACTGCAGTACTCACACTCAGGGATCGTATCATTGTCGTTAGACATTTCCTATGTTCATAATTCAAAGATTAAAGTTCTTAAATTCAATATATGTACGACAAAAACTAAATTAGATTATTATTATTCATCACGGGTTGACTATCGGTCTGTCACGATTGTTCCTTTCTGACATTTGTGATAGTTGGTGATGGAAGCTCCTACTTTCATTTGAAAGTGCATTACACCAAAATGTCTAGCACCTTCAAATGAAAAAGAAGTTCCCCTCACGAAAATAGTCGGGATTCTTCTTCTCTCGTATATGGTGGACACTCTCCGTCACTGATTTTTCGACCATAGGTGATGGTCTCTACTCATCCTTCCCCTAGTGCATAACAAACGTCTATCACAAGAAGAAGAAAGAGAAGCAACTCCGACGACAACAGTTGGCATTCTTCTTCTCTCATATATGGTGGACACTCTCTCACTACTATTTTGACCTCCATGTATAGAGCGCCAACAGGCTTAAAGTCAACCCAAAATGTTGTTTAATTCCCTTTCCAGCAAATTCAAGTCACCCGATATTTCCTACATTCTAGCACAAGCCATGCTAAAATTCACGTGAAAATCCTGCATGATCTTTGCTAAAAAGGACATATCGAGCGCCTACAATTTGTCGGAACAGAAATTAATCAACACTCTAGCAAAACATAGGCTACTCGAAGGTGTTATCTGCAAAATGCATCTATCCATCCATTTTTTCGGTATTTTTTCAGAAGTGCATACAACAGGGAGTTGCCTCACAGATACTTTCTCAAAAAAAACTAGCTAGCTTCATCACATTGTCACAGCTACTCATCTACTACTCTACTACATCTATGAAAACATCTACATCATCATCAACATCAACTAAACAAGGGGATTTGGCTGGCCTCACCTCGAGGTCGGAGGGGGTCGGTGACCGGAATGACGGCGGGGACGATGTAGGGGCTCCATGATTTCTGCAAAAACAAAATATAACAGGGAGTTTGATTCCTGAAATTCCTATTACTAAATTTGATACCTAAAAATTTGTCATATAGCATTCTAATACATTTCTATAATTCAAAATGTGCTATACCTAAAATTTTATATTACTAATTTTTTTACTAAACCCTGAAAGATGCCCTAAGTTCAGAATATGACAAGTAAAGGACATTTTGTCAAATTCTAGCAACTAAATATAGTTAACTACAAACTACATTTTTTCTATTACTATTTTTTTTTACTAAAACCAAAAAAACTATATTTTTTCAAATGCGCTAAGTTTAGAGAGAGAGGCGGGAGGGGGACAAAGATGGAGGAGGGAGGAGGGTCGGTGACCGAGGAGGAGTGAGTGATAGAAATATGCCCTAGAGGAATAATGAAATGGTTATTATTATATTTTGATAATCATGATAAAGATTGATTATTAATGCTAGAATTGTATTGACCAGAAACTTAAATACATGTGTGAATACATAAACAAATATCGTGTCCCTAGTGAGCCTCTACTAGACTAGCTCGTTGATCAAAGATGCTTAAGGTTTCCTAACCATAGACATGCATTGCCATTTTATAACGGGATCACATCAGTAGTAGAATGATGTGATGGACAAGACCCATCTGTTAGCATAGAACATGATCGTTCATGATCGTTCAGTTTATTGCTACTGCTTTCTTAATGTCAAATACATATTCCTTCGACCATGAGATCATGCAACTCCCGGACACCGGAGGAATACCTTGTGTGCTATCAAATGTCACAACGTAATTGGGTGATCATAAAGATGCTCTACAGGTATCTCCAAAGGTGTCTATTGGGTTGGCATGGATCGAGAGTGGGATTTGTCACTCCGTGTGACGGAGATGTATCTCTGGGCCCTCTCGGTAATACACACCACAAGAAGATTGTAAGCAAAGTGACTAAGGAGTTAGTTGAAAGATGAAGTATTACGAAATGAGTAAAGAGACTTGTCGGAAATGAGATTGAACTAGGTATAGAGATACCGACGATCGAATCTCGGGCAAGTAACATACCGACAAACAAAGGGAATTACGTATGTTGTAATAAAGGTTCAACCAATAAAATATCTTCATGGCATATGTAGGAATCGATAAGGGCATCCAGGTCCTGATATTGGTTATTGAACGGAGAGGTGTCTCGGTCATGACTACATAATTCCCGAACCCATAGGGTCGCACGCTTAACGTTCGTTGACGCTAGAGTATTATTTGGATATTTGATGATTGGTAAACAAATGGTGTTCAGAGTTCCAGATGAGATCCCGGACGTCACGAGGAGTCTCGGAATGGTCGAGAGGTAAATATTTATATTTGTGAATTGATATTTTGGTTTCCGAAAAAAGGTGAAGTTTTCTCGGTTTTGTAACGGGAAGCTTCCAGAAGGTTCCCGAGGATTCCGGAGGGGTCCAGAAGTCCACAATGGGTCCATCACGGCCCAAGGGCTAGCATGGGCTGCGGGGAGGCGGTATGGCCTTATTGGGCTAGGCGCACCAAGACCTCAAAAGCCCATGGGGCTAGGGAAGGGAAAAATGAAGGATTCTTAATAGGAATATGATTGGACTTGGAGTCCAAGTCCTTTCCCCTTAGCTGTGCCCTAGGGCTTGGAGAGCCTGTTTCCCACGCCCCACCACCTATATATAGAGGGGAGGGGGCACCCCAAGAGAACACACCAAGCCCTTGAAGCCCCTATCTCTCCCATTACTATGTAATTCCACCGCCTCGTCCCGACGACGCTTAGCAAAGTGTTGTCGGTGCTACACCACCACCATCAACACCATGCCGTCGTGTTGGTTGTGATCCGATCTACTTCTCTTCTCCCGCTTGTTGGATCAAGAAGGAGGAGACGTTCACAAGCCGCACGTGTGCTAAACTCGGAGGTGTCGTCCATTCGGAACTACATGGATCGTGATCAGATCGCAAAGAGTACGACTATATCAACCGCATGATAAACGTTTATGCTTAGCGATCTACAATGGTATGTAGATGACCCCCCCCCCCTCGTAGCTATGCATCTCCATGGGTAGATCTTGCGTGTGCTTAGAAATTTTTTGTTTTCCATGCAATTTTCCCCAACATGGAGGAGGGCCAGCGGCGCCTGGAGGAGGAGTGACAAGAATGCGGCGGCGACTGGGCTTGCTCACCTAGGGCGAGGCGTAGGCGTGGAGGAGAACCGGTCAGGGGTTGCCGGGGCTCGGAGGACGGCGAGGCAAGGGAGGAGCTCGTGGAGCGCCCCGGGGCTCGGAGGACGGCGGCAATGGGGCGACGGCGGGAGGAGCACAGTGACAGTGCGGCGATAGTGAGAGAGGAGAGTGAGTGATTGAGAGGAGAGGGAGAGTCAGGCCAGCCAAAGAAGTGGATAAGGTTGCAGTAACAATTGCGCGGGTCGGGACTCCTGCTACTGCTACGCTCTTAGCAGTAGCGCGTGCCCTAGAAAGCATGCTGCTACTATTCCTAGCCTGGTGGGCACGGTGGCCACCACTTTGCAGCACCGCCTTTTGGCAAACACGAGGTACTGCTAAATGTATAGTAGTAGCATGTTCCATATGATCGCGCTACTGTAAAGTAGCAGTAGCATGTTCCAGATGACCGCGCTACTGTAAAGTAGCAGTAGCGCGTCTAGAGGAACCGTGCTACTGATAATCCTCCACCTATAAGGTTTTTCCTATTAGTATTTGTGTGAATATTGTGTATAGTCACTTATGTTATTGGATTTTTAATTTCGTTATGCAATAATATTCTTATAAGTATATGTTGTTGTTCTGTAGACAGAGCAAATCACATTGCACACGGACTAAACTACAGAACCAGTCGGTAATGATTACAGCAATCGCTCACAATTGAATTTCAACAAGGTTCGCCCACAAGACATACGGCTTATTAGCGGGAATCATATGTGTTATTATCGGTCTCCCCACACAATTCTGATTACTAATCTATTTGTCGCGTATCACACACATCTTGTTAGCTTGAATTGTTTGTGCTTATTCAGGCTCAAACCCTGATCTGACTAGTTGTTTCTATTTTTTTGGCTCATAAAAAATAGTTTATCCTAGTGACATGTATGTCGTCTATCGCACACACCTTGATTTGGCTGATAATTTCTGTTGTTTTGTCTCATCATAAACAGTTCATATATATCAATTGTATGCCATATATCGCACATGCGACTCTAATCTGAATCGTGCTTGATGTCTCCGCCATCGCACACACTTCGTTTCATTGGTGATGTTTTGTTACGGTACCGTGCGATTCAGGCATCACACACAGTTTGATTGAAGAGTGTCTGATACATGTGGCGCGTTAGCACCATCCCGTAGTAGTATTTGATCGATGTTACTGGCCTCCTCCTTCATTGTAATGTCACTGGTATACATCCAATGGAAGTTTCAAATGAATTTGCTCTTCATTGGTGATGACAAGGCGAACTGCGAGGTCCACCATTAAAGAAACAAGATTAAGTAGCTAACATCGCGAAAGACGTTTTGTCAAATTATTTCACGAGGCTTGGTGCTTTCTTTTTTATGGTACACAAGGCTTGGTGATATACAACCACAATTCCTAGAAACTTGGTGCCAGCCTCTAAGTGCCAGAATCATTTTTTTTAACTTCCCAATTATACATCTTCAATCATGCCAGTACAAAGAACAGTAATGATAATAAAAATTATAACAATTTCCGTGAACCACCTACCAACGACTACAAGCACTGTAGCGAGCCGAAGACGCACCACCGTCATCACTCATCCCTCACCCAAGCTGGGTAAAACTTATTGTAGTAGACGACCGGCAAGTCGTCGTGTTAAGGCCTCATAGGACCAGTGCGCCATAGAAGCAACCATTGCCGATGAAGAAACTCTTAGATCAGAAGGATCAAACATGTGAACACCCAAACAGATATTAATGAAGACCGGATCCATACAGATCCACCAAAGACCAGCACCGATCGAATCCCGCGAGATCCGAAGAAAACAAATGTCCACACACTCTCCAACGTTGCTAGAGACACAATCTGGACAAGAATAGAACATGGGACAAATTATTCCTACTAAGAGACATCGGCGCCGCCACACAGCCCCAATCAAGATGGTGAATCTAACAAGAACGAGAACGGAGTCCCTCCTGCCGGTGGCGGGGCGATATCCACCCCACCTCCTAGGCCATCGGAGATGCGGCGGACCGGCGGTGGCACCGCCGGGAGGTGAAGAGCTTTTCTTGTGGAGAAAAGAGATTATAACAGACAAACGTTTTGGGGAGCGTGCAAGGCCACAACCATTATCTCTCCTTTCTTTTGACGTGTCTCTTAATTAGTAGTCAGCTCAAGGATAAAATTGGAGGTAAATCACTGCACTTCTTTTCCAGAGCATAGGAGAGTGCAACACGGGAAGATGCTCTCAGCATTCATCGGTGTGGCCCGCAGCCTATTGTGCTCCCTGATGATGGCAGTCTTCGTGGCAGGTACTTGTCAGCACGCATAATTACATCCGCATGATCTTACAGTGATTGATTGTGCAGCAGGTACAGTGATGGGCATCGTGGGTGGCTTCTATTCAGGTATTACCAACGAGAATGGCTTGATGAAGGGTACGCTGATGGGAGCGATCACTGGAGGTCTCGTCTCTGCTGAGCTAGCCGAATCCATTGTAAGTATATGGTGCTGCAACGACTATACCCTCGAAGTGCGGATCAGACGCACGGTATGCCTTGCAAGTTCCACCTAATTTCTGACATCAATTCATGCCTCGAGTCCAAGTTCTTGACTACTTATTGCTGCAGCTTGAGCTCCAGAGCCTCTTGCTCCTGGAGCGCAACTTCATGCGTGGCCGTGCATTCGTAACTATAAGCAGCGCTATAGAGAGCGAGATCGACGAGCTGCTTGGGGTTGAGCCCTTCCAGCCGAGCTACCCGGTAATGGCGACGCCAAGGGCTATATTCGATAGTCTTCAGGTGATGGAGATAACCAATGAAACTGCAGAACGGCACACCACCTGCATCATCTGTCTCTATGTTAGTACTCTCTCTCTCTCTCTCTCTCTCTCTCT